>QLOK01015175.1:0-19471 GCA_003313805.1 Tricholoma flavovirens
GACTGGATTGATGAAGAAGTCGGTGAGCAGCCACAAAATCGCCGTGTTGTTGTCTGGTTCCACGACAAATCAACATTTTACGCAAATGATCGTCGAAAGCTCCGCTGGGTGCACAAGAATGAAACAGCTGTCCCACGTCCCAAGGGTGAGGGTGCTTCACTCATGGTCGCAGACTTTGTTTCAGCAGACTATGGATGGTTATGCTCCCCTGACAAAACCAAGGAGGCTCGAGTGTTTTTCAAGGCAGGGAAAAATCGCGAGGGGTACTTCACAAACGCAGACATTCTGAGCCAAACTACCACTGCAATGGACATCCTCACAGAATTCTACCCAAATGATGAGCACAAGTTCGTGTTTGACAATGTGACAACACACACAGCAAGATCAGACTCAGCGCTATCTGCCCGTCACATGCCAAAAGGTACCAAAGCAGTTGGAGAATTTTGGGGAGCCGTTGTACCAGTCCTTGACAATGATGGGAACCAGGTATACATGCGAGACAACAATGGAAAGCTTACGAGGAAGCCAGCAAAAATGAAGATTCACATGGACAATGCAACATTTGAAGATGGATCTCCACAGCCACTTTATTTCCCCAATGATCATCCAATTTCTCTGGGGTGTTTCAAGGGAATGGCTGTGCTTCTCGAAGAACGTGGACTAGTCAAGGAGTCTAAGCTTCGGTATGAGTGCCCTGGCTTCAAATGCAAGCCTGGAATGACAGATTGCTGTTGCCGCCGAGCATTGTACACACAGCCTGATTTTGTTGCAGTTGAATCTCTTCTCGAAACTCATGCTTGTGTGCAAGGTTTTGAAGTTCTATTCCTGCCGAAATTTCACTGTGAACTCAACTTTATTGAACAATGCTGGGGTTATGCAAAGCGAAAGTATCATGAATTTCCACCATCATCAAAGAAGCAGATCTCGAGAACAATCTTCTTGCAGCATTGGAGATGGTGTCTCTGGACAAAATGCGCAGGTGAGTTTCTCAAATGCAACATTTAATGGTATTCAATCATATTATCAGATATTCCTATCGGTCCCAACGTTTTATGCATGCTTACTACGAGGGTCTCAATGGTAAAGATGCAGCATGGGCATGCAAAAAATACAAGGGTCACCGTGTTATCCCTAAGACACTCCTGACTTCTTTTGATAGAACAAATGCTATATCTACCTAGCCTCATACAATTAGTGATATTTATTCTGAACTCTTCTTGAACTTGACTTCAAGCGTGTCGACGCGCATAATTTCGACGATGATGCATGTGATGTGTCACAAGAAAAGTAACATCACCTGATCTCGTTGAGTATGAATGACGACTATCTTAACCATTATCAACCACACATTGTATCCTTATCTCATACCATGAACAATATATTCTGTTCCACTTTAGTTCTGTGACACCTTAGTGTTAGATGCTCTGGCATCTTTCCACTTTTTTTTTAAAGTTGAGCATTACTGTTTCCCCTACCCAAGTGGCTGTGCATAACTAGCCACTTATTGCAGTATCAACCACACACAAATGAAACTTCCCAGGAACCTCCACTCCCACCCTGACAATTAACCCACCGACAACCCTGAACTTGCCACCATATCATGACTACTCAATCTCAAGAGAAACAAAGCACCAACGGACCATGTAACTCCCTTTGGTAACTCCTCAATCTATCACGCTTTGCAACTTCTACCCACCCTGCCCACCCTTCATTAAAAAGAAGCAATATCTTCTCTCAATGAATACACTGCCAAACATTGTCCTTGATATAAACCTTGTCTCCTCATAATGCTGAACAGACTCACCCACATTGTCACTTCCAACTAGACATACTGGAGCATGATACCTCCCCACCATCCTTGCCACTGCCATCCCTGACCCCATCCCCACAAACAAGTCCCCAGCACACAAACCTCACACATACACATTGCCCTTGTGCATATTCCTCTGACTCTGACACTGTCCCCTTCACGCCCTATCCTACCATGAGACCTGTTGACCCATACATCGCTGCTCTGCCTTATGCCCCTGCTACAGTCTCACAAGCATTAACAAACCAACTGCCTTTGTTATCAGCAGGCTCACTGACTGTTGCCAATCTGTGCAAGTTTGACTATGCCTGCAAATGATTCTTCGCATACAAGGAGATTCCCCCCGACAAACAAGTTGGATGTGTTATATACTCATTTGAGTCGGAATTCATGCAACCTTGGATCGAATCTGACAGTAACCATCTCACCAGCCTCACCTTTGGAGAATTCATGCTTGAAATCAAACAGAAATGGCTCCCAATCGACTGGGAGGATGAGCTGATCCAGGAACTCATTGCCCATCAAGGGGAGCACGAGTTCTACAAATGGTCCATCTCTATCTGCAAGGCTAACAATGAACTTGAAGCAGCTGACTCCCTTCAACACATTCCCAAAGAACATTTCCATGCTCACCTCATTGCACACCTGAGCCCCACCCTTTGCCTTGCTTACTGTGCTGCCAAGAAAGAACTTGACACCATTGAAGACATTGAGGCATGGATTCACCATATTGTTATCCTTGATCTGCAGCTTGCCACCCATCAGAAGCAAATCACATCCAGCATGGCTCAAGCCGCAAAAACTGTGGTGAAACTCAATCAGTCATCTCAATGCTCTGATTATTCCTGACCCTGAACCCCACAACTACAACAAACGCCTCGTCCTCTAACACCACCACCCCCATTGCACCTATCATCGGCTTCATTGCACTTCCCAAGCTTACCCAGCCCAAAAAAGACCTCCTCGACCAGCACCAGGGTTGCTACAAGTGCAGAACGTTCTATGCAGGACACTTCTCCTGCTCCTGCACCAATGACCACCCCTCCTTAGAAGCATGCAAGAAGGTCATTACCACACATGCACTGCATGCTAAGTCAGCCTTTGAAGCATGCAACACCCCTGTCATCAGCACCATCTTTGGTGCAGACATGCACAAAGACTTCATTGATGAGGACTTTGTTGACTTGGATGAATTCAATGAGTACATTGAACCTTTTCCTATTTCCCTGTTCCCTAAACACCTTTGGTGGAATTGCTGCATTGATGCGCCTTTCACCTGAGCACCATCCCCAATAAAAGCACTGATCAATCATGGTGCATCCCCAGTTCTGATCTCTGAAGACACTGTCAAACTTTATGGACTTGTCCCTCGCAAACTGTTCAAACCAATCACTGTATCAGCCGCATTCATCACCAACCAACCAAAGCATCATCCTGTTCTTTTGACTGAATATTGTAGACTCAACTTAATCTCTCCTGACACATGCTAGAAATCTCACACACTGAACACCATCATTTGTCCCAACCTTCAGACCGACATTATTCTCGGCCTCGACTTTCTCATTAAGAACAAAATTGTAGTCAATGCAGAATTATGTACCGCTGTAGCAAAAGATGCTGCCTTTGACCTTCTAAATCCCCCCAAAGTCTCTCATCCCATTCACCATCTGCCTGTATTGCCTGCTGTACACTGTAGGCATGAAGCTTGTCTGATCAAAGAAAATCACAAAAAACTATGCAACCTCCATAAACTTGTTCATTGTGAATTACTCTTACATTTTCAGGAACATCCTACTAAGTTCAACATGCAAGCTCATACAGCAGGCGACCTTAACATTGTAGGCCTAATTAAAACATGTATCAAACAACTAGCAGCAGAATCACGCTGGAAGAAACTGGATCAGAAATACAAAGAAAAATACAACAACTGTTTCCCCACTGACATTCCCCATGTTCAGGACCTCCCCACAAACGTTTATCACCACATCGAAGTCAAACCAGGAGTCCCCATCTCAACTGCCAGAGCATACTCATGCCCATGCAAATACTGTGACAGATGGAAAACCCTAATAGATCAACATTATGCGGCAGGTAAGATCAGACCTTCTTCCTTGCAGTACACATCCCTGTCAATACCCAAGGCAGACATAATGGTTCTACCATGCTGGGTAACTGATTACTGGAATCTAAACTGTGCAACAGTCCCTGACAACTACCCGTTACCATGCATTGACAATATCCTGGCTGATGGTGCTAAAGGCAAAATCTGGGGCAAAATCGACATGACCAATTCATTTTTTCAGACACTCGTACATCCTGACCACATCAAATACACATCTACCTTGACACCCTTCGGATTATGGGAATGGGTAGTAATGCCCATGGGCCTCTGGAACTTGCTGGTGAGCCACCAAAGATGTGTAACGATGGCACTGAAGGAGTTGATAGGATGTATCTGCCATGTCTATTTAGAGGACATCATCTGGTCACAATCACTTGAAGAACATGAACAGAATGTTGCCCTTGTACTAGAAGCTCTATGAGCAGCTCACTTATATTGTTCACCCAAAAAGTCGAGCCTTTTCAACACTGAACTGAACTTCCTGGGGCACATGATCTCTCAACATGGCATTGAGGCAGATGGCTTGAAATTGAGCACATTTTGAACTGGCCAACCCCCACTTCAGCAAAGGAAGTGCAGCATATCCTTGGACTAGTATGGTACATTTCTACTTTCCTACCTGCCCTAGCAGAACACACCTCTTTGCTCACACCACTGACATGAAAAGAGTGTAACACCATTTTCCAAACATGGACTGCCAATCATCATCACACATTTGAATCAATCAAAGCCTTGGTAGTCTCTTGTGATTGCCTCACAATGATTGACCACCACAACCCTGGTGCCAACAAAATCTTTGTCACATGCAATGCATCACAACAAAGAACAGGTGCTGTCTTATAATTTGGCCCAACATGGGAAAGCACAAGACCTGTTGCCTTCAAGAGCCAACAACTACATGGTGCAGAACTGCATTATCCCATCCATGAACAAGAAATGTTATCTATCATTTGTGTGCTCAAGAAATGGCGAAGTGACCTCTTGGGCTCACATTTCACAGTCTACATGGATCACCACACCCTCCAGAACTTTGAAGTACAGAAAGATCTTTCAAAATGACAGGCATGTTGGATGGAGTATATGTCCCAATATGACTGCAGCATTAACTACATCTGCAGGGAAGACAACTGCATAGCAGATGCCTTATCAAGGCTACCAAGCACAGTAGATCCTACCTGTATCATTGCAGGCATCTTTGAGATATGCTCTGACCCTTCCTTTGTACAAGATATAAAAGATGGATATCACATTGACCCCTGGTGCAAAGCTCTTGCTTCCAACCTCGCCCATGGAATGACAGACCGCAAACTGGACATCACCTCCAGAAATGGATTAATTTTCATCGGCCTGAGAATGATCATACCAAAACCCAAAAACTTATGAGAATCCCTCTTCCACCTCACACACAACAATCTTGGGCACTTTGGCAGTGAGAAATCATACAACACCTTACATGCTGATTTCTACTGGCCCAACATGTGCAGAGATCTTGTCAATGCTTACGTCCCCTCTTGCACAGACTGGCAATGCAACAAAAACTGAATGGCGAAACCTGCAGGTTCCCTTCATCCCTTATCTGTACCTGACAAATGATTTGACTCAATTGCAATCGACTTTGTGGGACCACTCCCTAAAGATGACAGTTTCGATGCTATCATAACCATGACCAACAGATATCCAAATAGCCCCTTGCAACACGAACATGACAGCCAAAGAATTCACTACTATCTTTTTCTTCTGGAGAGCCTTAATGAAACTATCCAGTATCAAACACAAAATGTCAACAGCCTACCACCCCCAAACAGATGGTGCATCAGAACAATCAAACAAAACTGTAGTCCAGGCTTTACAGTTTCACATTGAACACAATCAGACAGGCTGGGTCAAAGCCCTGCCAAAAGTACATTTTGACATTATGAATACAATCAATGTGTCAACTGGCTTCACACCATTCATGCTTAAATCAGCACACTCCCCACACCTGATTCCCCCCCTCATTGAAACTAATGACAGGTCACAACCCATAGACACATCCACGACACTTCCACCCACAACCACCAATGCAGAAAACCACATACCCACCTCCAATGGGGATGAAACCACATAGGCCATGATCAATGAATTGACTGACAACATCCTCGAAGCTAAAGACTCGCTAACAGCAGCAAAGATCAGCCAAGCCATCCAAGTGAACAAAGACTGTACACCCAACCCCACTTTTGAAGTGGGTGACCGCATACTCCTTGCAACCATGCACAGAAGACAGGAATACATGCAAGCAAAAGACAGCCGGGTGGCAAAGTTTATGCCCCGATTTGATGGACCTTTTGAAGTAACACATGCATACCCCGACTCATCCACATACACACTACTACTCCCCAAAGCGACAAAAATCCACTGTACATTCCACTCCTCATTACTTCACCCATTCATGGAGAACGACACAAACCTATTCCCATCATGCACACTTGAATGTCCCAGCCCAATTATCACAGCAGAAGGTGAAACAGAATATTTCATTGACCGGATTGTAGATGAATGGACTCGTGGCTGTGGAAAACAGTTCCTCATCAGGTGGCTTGGATATGGACCAGAGGCCAATCTGTGGCTACCATGGTGCGAAATTGCAGATACAGAAGCATATGTGAACTGGAGTAAAACAAAAGCATAAGCAAATTTTTAATACATGGGAGAGTGTAGGAGTATCTCTTACCTAATACACATGATCACCTGATATACCCATTATAACCATTATCAACCACACATTGTATCCTTATCTTGTACCATGAACAATATATTCTGTTCCACTTTAGTTCTGTGACACCTTAGTGTTAGATGCTCTGGCATCTTTCCAGCTGGCATGAATGACACACTTGTTGGAATGGCAAGGCTGCCAACACCCAAATGCTGAGCTACCTGAACACCACCTGTGTGACATTCTCAGCACTTGCATCCTGCCATTTAATGATTATTCTCCATCCATTGATGCATGAGTTTGTACTCCGGTGATTTTTTATTGTTTTTTCGACATTTTTACTTTACCTCTTTTCTACCACTCTCAGCGAGAGCCTTTCTTTTTTTCAGCTATTTTTATCACATCAATGTTGTGTAGAGCTTGTGTAGAACATGTCAATGTTATGCAAAGCATGTGACAAGTATGACAGGTTATTTTGCTCCTTTAATCCCTTGACAAATATCTAAGAAGGCACTTCCAGCTGGCAGGAGCAACATCAAGCCTGTCAGGGCAACACCAAATCCACTCTGGGATCCTCATGCGGGCTCTACAAGAAGATGTGATGAATATGTTAAGGGGGATCAAAGATTGATGAAAGGGGTTAATAATAGAATGGTTGGTTGATGAAGGTGTTTCTGCACACAATATGATGGTGGGAATCCTAAGAGAACACAACTAAGGTGTCTCTTAGTATTTATTGGTTTATATACTAAATGACAGCTATTTTACAATATTTGAATACTGCACTACAATGCAAGCATACAGTTGCATAAATATTCTAAATATAGCATGCATGAGAATTATCCATCTCACAGTCGTGTTTGCTGGTAGTATGTGTTTTATGATGTAATACTACTGCGGAAAAATGAGAAAAAATGATAATAGATGTTTGTACATGTTTTCTAACATTACCCCCTTTTTATTCTTTGACTTCTAGGCAAGTAATGATGGGATAATTGGGTACTGTGAAATTTTGATGTGGTTGGAATTTCAAATTTTTGTACTGCATTTGTGGTATCCTCCACAGTGCATTAGGATATTTATTGTAAAAGTCACATATAGCTTCTCATGCATTTTTACAATTATCCTCTGGTTCCCAGGAGTTATTTTCATCTGTGTAGCCTTCCCATTTTACCAAGAATTCAAGTTTGTGATGACACAACCATGAATCTAGAATTTCTTCAACTATAAATTCTGGTTCACCTTCAATTTCAATAGGTGGTTGTGGAGTGCTTTGTTGTCCCAGTATGGTAGGGGGTTTGTAACGTCATAAGTGGGAAACATTTAATTGGTGCATCAATTTTGAATGATGGTGGCAATTTTAGTTGTACCACATTAGGCGATATAATTTTAGAAATCGGGTAGGGACCAATGTGCTTCTCCATCAATTTCCTAGATGGTCGGGTAGTGTGTAAATTCTTGGTACTAAACCACACTTTATCTCCTATTTGGTACTGGGGTGCATCTGCATGCAAGCGATCGGCATAACACTTCATGTCATCACATGCCTTGTATAATGCCACCTCTGTCTCTGCTTGCACATTCTTCATTCACTGTACAAAGTCTTCCACTGCTTGTACTTTTATTGCCCTTCTCAGTTCAAATCCCATACAAGGGTTATACCCATAATTGGCATAAAAGGGCGATACCTGTGTAGATGACTGGAATTTATTGTTGTAGGAGAATTCAGCAATTGCCAGCCATTCTGGCCAATCAGTTTGGCAGTGATTAACAAACAACCTCAAATACTGCTCCAACTCCTGGTTCATTCACTCAGTTTGCCCATCTGTTTGGGGATGATATGCTGTAGATAATTTGGTTTGGATACCCAAGATTTTATTAAGTTCTCTCATAAAGGCAGCTGCAAATTGTGGTCTGCAATTGGAAATTATGGTGGTTGGTAACCCATGTAATTTCCATACATAATCGTGCTAAGCCTAAGGAACTTGTTTCCTTCATTGTAGGAATAATATGGACCTGTTTGGTGAAGTGATCACATACAACCAAAATAGAATTGTAGCCTTGTGCCTTGGGAAGTTTGGTAATGAAATCTACTGAGATATCAGTCCAAGGTCCTGTTGGTATTGGGTTCAGCATTAATTTCCCTGCTGGCATTTCTGGATAGGATTTGCCACATTGGCAAGTATCACAACCATCCACATATCACAGTACGAATTTTGCAATTCCTGGCCACCAATAATTTCTCATTACTAGTTCTAGCGTTTTCCACCTGCCTGGATGTCCAGATAAGGAAGTGTTATGATGTAAGCAGACAATTTCTTTTCGCAACTTGATGTCCTTCCACACATACACCTTTCCTCTGAACAATATTAGCCCTTGCTCCTCACACCACTCTTCTCCTTTAATAGTCTTTGACTGCCTCTTCATCCATGTTAGTACAGTTCCGAATTTTAGATAACATTTCCTTTTCAGAACCATCTATTAATAGATGACCTTGGCACATGGCGCATATACAGAAGTACTCCGGCTTCAACAATGTGACATCTTTGTTGTCATTCTCCACCCCCTTTTTATGATTGGGTCTCTGTGACAACATGTCGGCTTTCTTCATCAAGCTTCCTGGTTTGCAAATTAAGTGGAAATTAAAGTGTGATAAAAAGAATGCCCAATGCACTTGGCAGTGATTTAATTTCTTGGTGGACATGAAGTATTGAAGGTTGGAATGATCCGTCCAAATCTCCAATTCTTCCTTTGCTCCTTCCAAATAATGTCTCCACACCTCTAACACTCAGATTATTCCCAACAATTCTTTATCATGCACATCATAATTCCTTTCCACATCATTCAACCCTTTAGATAGAAACACACATGGATGCCATTTTCTATCTTCACACTGCATTGATAGTACCATGCCTGTTGCATAATCAGACACATCAGATTCTACCCTTAGTGGTCAGGTAAAATCTACAGGTACTAATATGGGACCTTCCACAAATTTCCTCTTCAATTCTTCAAATGTTTGTTACTGAATTTCTTCCCATCTCCATACTACATCCTTTCTCATAAGATTGTGTAAAGGTGCAGCTATCTTGGAAAAATTGTGTATGAATCAATGATAGAAGTTTGCAAGACCCAAAAATGCTTGTACATCTTTGACCCGTTTAGGGGTGGGCCATGACATAATGGCTTCTACCTTGATTGGATCCATTTTGATTCCCTTGGGACTGATGATCAATCCAAGGAATTCAATCTCTGTTGCATCAAAAGTACACTTCTCCACTTTCAGAAATAGATCATTCTCCTTCAACTTCTGCAACACTGCTTGTACTATTTCTTCATGCCCTTCATCACTTTCTGTGAATATACAAAATGTCATCAATGAATACAATTACCATGCTTCGATCAATTTCTTCTTTAAAATATCGTTCATCATATTCTGAAAGGTGGGCAGACTATTAGTCATCCTGAAAAACATGACTAATGGTTCAAATGATCCATGATGCATAGCAAAAGTGGCTTTCCACTTGTCTCCTTCTTTGATGTGTACATTGTTGTAACCCCATCATAGATCCAATTTCTAAATAGAGGTAGTTGGTACACATGTGCTTCTTTAAATCCTTCTTTGGAATAAAGAATATTGGTGAAGTTTGCAGGGATTTAGATGGATGTATGTAATCTTTCCTCAACTGCTTGTTAATGAAATCATCAACTTCCACTTGTTCCTGCAGTGATAACAGATAGACTTTAGACTTCTTTGGCACAAATCCTGGCTTCATCTCAATTCCATGATCCCATGGTTTTCTCCTTGGCATTCTTTCTGATTCCTTCTTCTGGAACACTGACAAATATTTATGATATTTCTCAGGTACCAACTCTTCCACTGATTTATCAATCTTCAGGGGATTTGGATTCCATGATTGCCCTCCATGAATAAACCAAAATAGATCATTTGGATCATTTTTCTCAATTGTGATTGGTTTCTCCCCATTGGGCATTATTTCATCAGGAACCTCCTCTACCATGACTGAATACTTCCCCATACTATTCTTTTCTCTCTTCACCTTCTTCCCTTTCTTCAACTGCCTGATATTCTCTAGGACAACGGTTCATTTTCACTTCCCCAGTTTTCCAATCAGCACTAGGGTTGTGCTTATGTAACCAGTTGTATCCTATTATTAGATTAGTCTTTCCAAGGTTGCACACTTCAAATACAGCTCTCTCTTTGTGACCCTGGTAGGACATAATCAATGTCACCTCTTCAGTAATATGTACTTCCTCCCTTATTCACCATTCCATCAATGTTGTACAAAATCACAGGTTGCTCCAGTTTATGTGTGTGAGTTCTATTGCCATGGACTAACACATGATTTATAAATAAACCTGTAGCACCACTGTCTAACAATGCCTCAACATCTACCATTGCATGAGTGTCAACAGTCTTCAACCCTACTGTCAACATTGCTTCGTGTTCAATGTGAGCTGATTGGATAAAGGTTTTTGGAACTTTCCAAGTATGGCTATTTTTGGATTGATGATGTGCTTTGATCCTAACCCTAGCTCGGTTACATAGTTTAAAAATGAAATAGGATCAATTGGGCAGGGACATGAATCATTGGTTTCCTCCATTGTTAATACACCATATTGATTATGAGTCTCCAATGAGGAAACATTCACTGGGACTGCTCAGGAAAATTCTGCTCTTCAATAGTCGCTTCTCAGATCTCCCTCTTCTCTCTGCAATACCTAGCTGTATGACCCAATTTTCTGCAAATGAAACATTTGATCGGGGGACACCTCCCTGCACAATCAACATCCATTGCATCTGATGCAGGCTGACTAATTCTCAACTGATTGGGAAGTGTCACTGCTGTGGCCGGTGGCTGTGCCTTCATCTCCTGTATGATCGATGCTTTTCCTTTCTCAGAACTTCCTCCCAACAACCTTCCAAATTTAGAACCTGTGTGCAGGTGTAACAATTTCGACTCTGCTTGCTCTTGGTGATATTGCCAATCAAGCTTGAATGCCCATTCATACCACTGCTCCAATGTAGAAGGCATAACTGGTAATTGATATATTGACTTGAACAAGGACAGATTAAGTCCTGCCTTCAAATATCAATCAATGCAGTATTGCCTAAATCAGTTTGTGAAGCTTCAGCTTTAAATTGCAGAATGAATTTATCTGCTGAAGAAGACCCTTGCCACATGGTCTTCAACTTCCCTACTGCTGTTGCCTTCAGATTAGGATCATCGAATTGAGCTTCCAATTTTCCAAGAAAATCTTGAAAACTCTTAAACAGCTTGTGACCCTGCACTATTTGATTGATGGCTTCATTCCTCCAAAATTGTGCCTTGCCCCCTTGCATATATGAAAGTGCAAACAAGATCTTGGATTCAGTTGTTCTGAATTCAGGTCTGCAACCTGTAATATATAATATAATAGAACTAAGAAAGGATCTAGTATCCTTCATTGTTCCATCAAATAATTGTGGTGGTGCGAATTTAGGTAAGCAGACTTTGCCATCTCCGGCACTCCTTGCCAACTCTTCTTCATGATGAGATAAGAATTCATCCACCTCGTCCTCCACTGTGGGTACTGGTTGAATAGGATTTTGGAGCATAACAAAATTTACTAGTTGAGAAAGCTGCATAGTGAGAGCATCAACTTTCTCTTCCAGTGTGGGAATGGGTTTTAATGGAACTGGAAGTAATGTTGTCACCCATGACATTGTGGCTAAAAATAAAACCTAACAAAGTTCTTCAGCTGACTCAGGACTGTTTCTTTGGCTACCCAATTTTGTAACTACTCAAAACAATTGACCATGAAAGGCTGTAACAAGTATACTAAAAATAGTCCACTAAACCAGATCTGAACAGTTGTCTGGTTGCAGCTGTCCTACAGACGAGTACTGCCTTTCAAGCACTGACAACTGCAATGTAAGGTGGTGCTGATGCACAGATTATAAAAGCGAAACTGATTACATAATCCCATCTCGTGACAAGAGGATTGGGTGATTGATAATCGGATGTGGCAGGGTGAGACAAAGTGAGGGCACATGGAATAAGAGTTGTGTTCTTCTGTCAGGGCAACACCAAATCCACTCTGGGATCCTTGTGCAGGCTCTACAAGAAGATGTGATGAATATGTTAAGGGGGATCAAAGATTGATGAAAGGGGTTAATAATATACTAAATGACAACTATTTTACAATATTTGAATACTGCACTACAATGCAAGCATACAGTTGCATAAATATTCTAAATATAGCATGCGTGAGAATTATCCGTCTCATGGTTGCATTTGCTGGTTAGTTTTGTGTTTTATGATGTAATACTACTGCGGAAAAATGAGAAAAAATGATAATAGATGTTTGTACATGTTTCCTAACAATTTGACTATGAGACACTAATGCAAGAGTAGTACAATATTGTTTTTTTTTTTTTTTGAAAAAAAGGGGGGGAGAGGTGAGAGGGCCATGAAAATTGAACATTGATTGAACAATTTGATGAACCCTGCATGCATTGTGTCAGATAAGGAATAGACTCAGATAGAAATGGACAGAACACCTGCTCACTCATAGGATTCAACTGGATGAGGTAGCAAAGCTATAAACAATCCTGTTGAGCATAAGTCTAGTTGAGTCTAATCTGTAGGAGACTGTGAGAGCTCTTACAAAGCAAGGAAATGTTATTATGAGAGGTGAGGCCTTAAATAACAAAACTGAGATGGTAAGAAGCTGAAAACAATATGAAGTGCAGTGCACTTACCTGTGTTGCTTATGAGTGAGATGGGGGTTGAAAGGAAGCAACACAGGATCTCCTAGTCACACTTCAGCTGTCTTATAACCTGGCATCTGCTAGCCCCTAGCACCAAGTCATGGACCATGTGAAAAAGGAGGTTGAGCTCTGAGACCATGCAGGTAGCAGAGCTAGATGCATGATCTTGAGGTGGCACAGAGGCTTACAAAAAAGCTCCTTACCCTTGAAACCCACTTTTACAACGAGACAATTCCCAATCACAAGATATCAAAGTTGTCATGTTTGTATGTCAACAAACTGTAGATTGATTATGACCCCTCGTGAGAGGGGTTGTGTATGTAATATAAATATAAATTCACCCCTCATGGGAGGGAGCCTTAACTACAAATTTGACAAAGATTTTAAAAAAACCTTGCCACCCATTGTTTACTGACTCTTTTATTCCGAAAACAATGTTCTTCATTGTTTGACAGGTCTCATGGATTCAAACTCGACATCAACAGATCAAGTATACCCTGCTCAGGTACAAATGTCCAACAACGTTTGTTCCCTGTGGGGACCTTCTCCCCCTTTGACTCCTTGCCCAAGGTGCATTGCACCTTGGCACTCACTGCTTCTCTGATATGAGAACGTCCTCAGGTAACTGTGCCATTTTCAACATTTCAGTCGATGGGCCTTTGTCTCCTCAAGGGATGGCCATTGGATTGAAATCACGGCCACTGTGGGGCCATGAGTTGGCAACCCAACACTTTTGTCTACAGAACAATGTTGGTCATTGTTTATTGACTCCTGAATGTTCACCTGTGAATGTTCTCAGTTAACTGTGCTACTCAGGCACAGTTCGACCTTGTAAGGCTGCTCCTTGAGGAACCATTGAAAGGTGGATGATACAGCCAATGGGGGTGGAGATGCCAGAGGTGTCTCCTATAGTGATGGTGGAGGCTGCTGCTAGGATTGCGTGACTGTGACTACAACATCCAGGTGACTACTGAGTACCTAATCACGTGACTACCTGGAGTAGGTGACCACTCACCCTACTCCATCTGCCCATCTCCAAAAAATGCGATGTCCTCATCACCATGCAAAGAAAACAAAGAAAAAAAAAGCAAAACAATAGGTATAGTAATAATATAACAATGTGAGTAAAAAATTCTATGTTTGATATAAAAAAATTTAATAATCAAAGACTCAACACAGGGGTGTCCATCCCAAAGCATGAAGGGCTCGACTCAAATCAGCGAGGCAGGGGTCATGATCCCAGTTAAGGACTGGAATGGGATGTGCAGGTGCAAGAGTTCCGAGGGGAACAGTGATGATGGGTTTGCCAGTGCCTATACCACAGGGATGACATCAGGTGATAAAAGGTTGAGGTGGGATGTGAGAAGGTGGAGCCAAATTTAAAAAATTTTGAGACAGAAAATACTGCAGGGGGGGCTTGTCATCGCAGGGTCCCAAATGGCTGTGTATGGTCTGTTTTCAGAACCAAGAGGTCTCAAGGCTGTGTGATGGGGGCAGTAGGTAACAACATGGTGTCATCAGCCCAATCAAAACATGTGGGGGGCAGCAAAATGGCTCATTTTTGGCCAGGCTGGGGTGAGTTGGGGTATACCAGGAGTGATGGGGTGACAGGCAGTGAACAGGGGGTGTCGACAGTTGTTGATGGCATTGTTATTGATGCAGCAGTGGTGTAGGATGCAGGTGGTGGCAAAATGGCTCGTTTCAGGGGTTTCTGGAGTGAGCTGGGGTGTTGGTACACGTTTTGAGGGTGTTCTGGTGTGCCTGGTAGGGTGTTTTGCCCTTCTAGAGCTGTGGTTCATGGTCCAGAGTGGGGCAGTGCAGGAGTTTTGGGAGTCAGCAACAGAGGTGTTGACAATGATGTGGCAGTTGCGCTGTGTAGTTTGAGGTGCAGAACGGGGGACAGGAGATTGAGCTGGGGGGTGCTGGGTCATCTGGGGTGGCTCCTAGACCATCGTTTTGTGCTCCTGGTGGAGCAGGGTCACTCCATTGAGTAAACGATGTGTTCCAGTGAACACGTCTCCTCATCCTGGCATAGCTCCGTTGTATGGGCTGTAGATGGCCTCTGTGTGTCATTTACAGCCTGGTTAGCCATCTCTGGGGTGGGGGCAGCGGTTTGGGTGCTAGTCATCGCCCAAGTTATTGGTTTTCAGCCATTTGGTTCAGGTGTTGTTGCCATTGTTGATGGTGACATGGTGGTGATGCTGGGGAGCTTGGAATGCAAAAGGAGGGGCTGGGGAGTCTCTAGGGGTGCTGTAGATAGACTCGGCAGTGTGTACCATTGTTTTCTGGGGGTTGGGGGCTGTTTTGGGGTTGGGGACAGAGTGGTGGTGGTGGTTCTCAATGTTGTTAGCATTGTTGATGGCAATGTCGACCTGGCTGATGGGGGCTGTGTTGGCATTGTCAGCAGTGATGTGTTCAGTATTGGTGGTGATGAAGGGTTGGGAGCAGTGTTGTTGAGGGGTGTTGTCTGCATAAGGGCATCGACAGTGGAGGTGGAGGTGGTCTGAGTGCTGGTATTTGTCATTTTGCGAGTTGTTGACTCTGTCTGTACACCCATGTCGACCTTGACCTTCTGGAGCCGTGTCCATTGCTCCTTGCACTTGTCAGGTCTGTGTCTCATCTCCCAGGCCTTGCATTCAGCCTTCCTCCCTTTCTTCCTTCCCTTTGTTGAGTCCAGTTTCATGGCCTTCTCTCCAACCATTTTCATATGCTCATTCCACTGCATGCTTTGTATTCTTGAGCTCTTCTTTTCTACCCAGCTTCTTCCCATCTTCAAGTGCAGCGTTGCGTCCTGTTTCTTCATCCTCATTAGCTAGATATCTTCCTTCATCATAGCCTTCCTATGTGGTGGGGTTACAGAAGTGGCCGATTTCGGCCATAGTGCCCAGAGTAGGGATTCTGGAACTTCCTGGACCAGGCATGTTGATAGCTGGGGTGCTGAATGATGAGGACTATATCAGGTGTTTAAAACTAGACTAGTAATGACTGCAGACCGAAAAACCAGAGCTAGGCACATTGTGATGTGGCTTGCAAGACAAAAAAGCAAGAGTGATGAAAAAAAAGGCTGAAGTATGAGAACAAGCTAAGCAGTGGTGAGTGTATCGAATCTCACTCTCATCACCAAGATGGAGACACCAGAGGTGTCTCCTATAGCAATGGTGGAGGCTGCTGCTAGGATTGCGTGACTGTGACTACAACATCCAGGTGACTACTGAGTACCTAATCACATGACTACCTGGAGTAGGTGACCACTCACCCTACTCCAGGGGGCTGTAAGGGATGTTGTTATGCATGCTGGAGTGCACTGGGCTGTGGTTTACAGGTAAGTCTTGTACCTGTACTCTTAGGGACAAAGTCATTGGTCCTGTCCTTTGTCCACCCACATATTTATATACCAAACAACATGCTCTGTTGTTTTTCAGGTTCGGCACTTGATGTGAAGGCATCGAGATTAACTCTGTGTCTTGGTTTCCTGGACAAGGCTCGTCTGCTTTGACAACAAGTTGTGAGCCTTGTTTCTTGTGGTGATCCTGGACAATCATTTATTATTGTTATAATTTCCTTTCAATGCCTTTAGACTGGCCCTTATAAGGGACCAGTCTTATGTAATTACAATGATCTTTTTATACTTTACCTCAACTTACACAAAATATATACATTATTTGTGTTCTGGTTGTGTGAAGTCTCGAAAGACCCCCCACAACTCACAACACTTTTTTGAACATCTTAACTCATATAGAGTTAAACTTGCCATTGCCCCATCAGTGATTGTCATCAACATGACCCTGATCTTCTCCTGCAAATTCTCGATGTGATCTGTGACAGAAGCATCTCCATCATGAAAGGCCAACAGTACCATTTCTGCATTGTCACTTGCTTTGAACCACACCCCCTGCATCCAAAATTTTTTTTTTCTCCATTGATGAAGAATGTAGAATGAAACCCACGCCATGGTCTAGACAGCCAAGGCCAGAGTGAAGCCTTCTGGCAGGCAACTCACAGAGGAAATGACTATCCAATCCCCAGCTGGCTCTGGGTTCCCTGGGCACCTCCCAGGAGAGGAGAGCCCATCTTGGCCACTTGAGGTGCATACAAGCACCTCAAGGATAAATCCTTCTCTTCAGAAGGATTCCACACCCCTCAAAGCACATACATCCACTTTGAGGTGATTTGAACAGTCACCCGCAGGTCAAAAAGACTGTGAGGATGCTGCAAACAGTGATGTCAACTCCAAGAGATCCTTCTCATCGAAGAGTAGTCGACAAGACTCCCTGTCCAGCCCCGGCCTTCCTCCTGGATACACCCAACCCCCTGGGATGAGTGATTTGAGCCCAGGACTTAAAATCAACTGTATAACTCCGATCGATGGTCCACACAATAGTTGGGAGTACAAGATACCTGGACTGTTTGCGGCACAATGGCCAGCCACACTGGCATCATTGCCAGTGTTGTCAATGTCTGAAAGTGCCAGGCTATGCTGATGTGAGGAGAAGAAACCGCTCAAGGCACAGCCTCAAGGTGACGGATCTGATGTCGAAGCAGAAATCAAACATCTTGCTCAATTTGCTACTGACATATATAATCATTGCAGGGAAGCAAAGGACCCTGAACCTGAGAGGTTGGAATACCAATTTTGAGAACTGGCTAGAAACCATGCCAGTAATTTTCCCCGTAGGTCCAATCCTAGACCTACCATCCCTCACTCTACCTGGCATGCAGAGTGAGGGGTTCCCACCACTGACAAGCACGAAAGTCCCTGTCAGAATACCCCAAAAGGACCATCTAAGAAGAAGGTCCATTATATTGACAAGAATAGGATTGCCCTGCAGAGGATTTGCAATGGCGACCTCCAGGATGGCCAATCCACATCAATCCCTGATCAAGGGATTCGATTCGACCAGGAGGGTCACCCTTGGGATAAGGGTGACCACAACAATCAACAAGACTGTCCTTTTACTAGGAGGCCTAAGCAGCCGGCACAGAGTCATGCTGGCTGTGGAGGAAATCATGGCAGAGATGGGGACAGTTCTGACATGAGTGGTAGTAATCCTGACTCATCATACCATGAGATGAGTGATGGAACCACCGAGTCCTCCTCCTGGACAGAGGAAGACATCTTCAGACAAATCTTGCCTCATTATGGACAAGGTGAGCATACCCGCAGTCATTCCAGATGAAACCTGTCTGGATATTCGAGTACTAGGCATAGAATCAGTAGCCCATACTGGTCTATGACTTCCCATCCCCACTCTTATCAGGAAAAAGGTTCTCACTGTCCCTCAAAATACTTGAGGGACATCCATATTAAGATCCATAGACAGATCAACAATAAAGTCTCTGTCTCATCTGATATAAATGCTTCTGGGGGCAAAAATGGTCCCAGAGTTCCCAACCAACCCAAGTATGGTGGATTGCCTGACACCAAAGGTTTTGAACATTGGCTGAATGCCCTCCTCTGGTGGCTGAAGGTAAACAAAATATGTGGTCCTGAGCTTGACTCAGACCACATTGAATTCACAGCAATGTTCCTTGAGAACACTGCTATAATGTGGTTTGAGGACAGTGTTGATGGGGCATACTGTCAACAAGCAGCTTGGAATTTTAAGGAAGTCATCACTGGTTTATACAACTGGTTTGTGCATGAGAATGCTACCCACAATGCAACTGATAAATTCTGGCACATAGAGTGATACACTACCAGAATGATACAAGCCCCAGACCCTTTCACATTCAAGACACAATTGGTGGCTGGGCTACCTTCAAACATCATATCCTTTGTATTGGACAAAGGATGCTCCACTGAGACAAGCTCAGCGGGTGATATCCTTCACTACACCTGCCAGGCAGAGGAGATTGGAAAGATGAGGAAACGTTGATAGGTCCACTTGCCCTGTGTAGGTCTGAGACACATCGATCGCATCAAAACGAACCATATCGAACATCCAGAACTTCGTTGAAATCGCTTCGAATGGTTTTGAACCACGTCGATCTCTCTTTGTGCCTTCTACAGCCTTGACCGACCATTGTCGAACAATTTCGAAAATCGCATTCGATCGACGAACACTCCCG
>QLOK01015218.1:0-12877 GCA_003313805.1 Tricholoma flavovirens
CGAATGCGATTTTCGAAAATGTTCGACAATGGTCGGTCAAGGCTGTAGAAGGCGCAAAGAGAGATCAACGTGGTTCGAAACCATTCGAAGCAATTTCAACGAAGTTCTGGATGTTCGATGTGGTTCGTTTTGATGCGATCAACGTGTCTCAGACCTACACAGGGCAAGTGGACCTATCACCGATCCGTACACCCATCCTCTGCCCCCTCTCCAAATGGCAGTGAGAGCCCAATCACCACAGTGGAGAATACCACCCTGGCCTCACACAAACTCCAATGCAATGCTGATGCTAATGCCAACCAGCACCCCCCACCCTCGCAGGGTGAATATGGTGTGCTGATGCATGAGGTGGATGAAGAACCGATGGCAGGAGGGAGAAGATTATGTTGGGGGGAATGCGAAATGATAGCAGGAGTGCATGACAAGCAGCATGAATCTTTTGGCAGCTTTTTGCATAGTACATTAATGTATTTGTACTGCAATGATGTCCACACATTCCGTCCCAGTTGCAATGCTAAATCCCATGACAATGGAACTTTTTTCACTTTTCCATGTCGATATATATACATGCCATGTTTCGCCTCAATTCATCTTCTTATTTTTCACACTCAAGCAACTGAAGAGCTCTTGTCCACTAGCATTGTATCTATTTGACTCTACTAGAATTTTTCAACTCCAATACAGTGAATAACTACCAATAGTACTGGCTGGAATCGCTTGCTGGTAAATATGGCTGGGTGGGGCATCCACAGATATGACCATTAGTTCCTACAACTGGTCCATATCCCCATTGGACAAATTCTCCTGGGCATACATATCTCACATTGTCTCCACATGAACTGCCCATCATTGCTGGGTGCAAGGGATGATAAGAGTAATAAAAATACATAATTGGACTTACTGGTCATAGGTTCCTACTGCATCCCTGATAATTTGATCACCACTGAAAAAATCATACT
Organism: Tricholoma flavovirens; assembly: GCA_003313805.1. Lineage (NCBI taxonomy): Eukaryota > Fungi > Basidiomycota > Agaricomycetes > Agaricales > Tricholomataceae > Tricholoma > Tricholoma flavovirens. The sequence continues at coordinate 960 of QLOK01015218.1, forward strand.
TTTCTGTGAGGTTGACTCCATGGGTAGAGCACTCTGCAGCTGGTACTGTGGGAGGTAGGGCTGCCATTGAAGGTGCTGCGAGTTGGTGAGTTGGGTACATGTGAGCAGGTGCTGAGGAGTTGTCTACCCCCCACCAAGTGAGAAGAGATGTTTGAATGTCACTCAGATCCGGTGAAACAGTATCACTTGCAATGAGCTCCACATCCAATGAGACATCAGTGTGAGCAGTAGGCTCCATGTCCTGCAAGGCAGTAATCAAAGGGTGAGATTGGTGAGCTTGTGGTGCAGGGTGGAGAGTGATTTGGGAGGGAGGATCCTCAAGCTGAAACTCAAGAAGCTGTGTGCTCAAACCAGTCTCTGGGTCAGAACATTCTGGTCCAGTGTTTTGATACTGCCATAAAGACATGAGCGAGAATTGAGTAGATGGCAATAATCACTTATGCCAGGTATTGCCCACATTGTTCCATGACTACCATGGCCATGGCCTCAGGCACTGCCATGGCCATCTTCATCAAGCAATCATCAAGACATCAGGCTATTGATGGGTACAGTTAGCAGTTATCATTGTTGACTTATGAGGTTTGGGTGGCATCAAAATACAGTCCTTCCAAAAATCGAACAAGTGATGGGTTAAAAACAATTTGAAGCATGGTATACCCCCCAACTGAATAATTACTTGTCTGCCCTCAGGTATGGAAATAAACTTTGATTGGCAAAATTGCATGCAAACACTAATGAGGAAGTTAGGGTGGGCTCAGGCCTGATTGTCAAACCCAAGCAGGAAAGAGCTAGGTTGGAACACAGACTCAGGCCTGATTTAATACAAAATGTAGGAAATATTCTCAGCCTGTCCAGTTATGGCAGTTGGTAATAACCAAATTGGCTCAGTGAGGGATCTGCCTTTCACAGGCCAAACAGAAAAGGCTGTGGCATTCTATACAGTCACTCCAGTCCTATCTTTACATAAATTTTGAGCATTCATTAGTTTCTACATGTGCCTTGGGCTCATTTGTGTTGCAGCTCTACTCAGAAGTTATTCTCTGCCTTAACTGCCGCAATACCATATTATAATCTGTGAACCTTCCAAGTTTGCGAAAGTATCACATGGATAACTGATCTACATGCGGAGTGCGGAGCTTGAAAACAAGCATTAATAACTTGGTTGTTTGCTACAGGGTCACAATTTGATTCCACACTTGCCTGCAATGAGCGCAGAGTCATCTATGTACCTGCAGTTCACTCCTTATCCACTCTGCTGAGAAGAGTGTATGTAAATCCAGCAACTTTTCCTTCCATCCTTCCAGTCATTGATATGCTTCAACAGAAACCGCCTACTCCTGAACAAAGTGCAGAACTGCTTTTAATCATAGTTATAGATGCAATATGTACAACAGAGATTCAAGTTACATACAAAATACAAAAAACGACTGGATGACGCAATGCAGCAATGAGCAAGGCTCAAAGATCAGCTGGAAAGTTGCTTGGCAAAGTTTCAGGAGAAGGGTTTCAACCCTAAACCACACATTGAAAAGTGGCTCCAGTGCTGGAGCCCCTTACTACTGGCAGACATGGCAGTTGAAGATAAGCCAGCAGTAGGTGTTCTGTAAGCCTCTTGGTTAGGTTACATAAGTTGAAGGGACTACTGCTCACATCTTTTTGCTTTATGTGGGTTCTTTTTGTATTTCTCTATCCTATCTTATTCTGTACAGTAAAGATATTTGTGCAAGCGTCATGTTGTGAATTATGTGCATCAGTGCATGGAGATGTAGGGGCTATCGCAATTCTTTAGGCCTACCAGTGTTTTTCCTTGGGATATGATTTGGAATAATAGTTTGTCCTCGGCAAACACCGCGATGTAGCCAGTATGAAGACAGTTCTTTTGCACAAAAAATATTTCCCATGAGCTACAGATATTGGGGCTGATTTCAACGTTTGGTCACTCCTCAATTGTAGGCATAATTGAATTACTGTGGCAATTATCAGAATATTTCTAGTGTGAATTATATTTGCTTATCGTCATATATCAGCCTGTTTGCTGCTTATAAACTCTGTCTGATATATCAGCATCCCACCAAATTTATGAGGGAAAAGAGTCATCCTACTAACTAATGAGGGAAGAAAATACTTACGGTTGAGTGGACAGCAGTGCAAGGTGGAGCAGAAAGCATGTGAAATCAGGTGGACATTTGTTGATATTGCATGAGGGTGGCAGCCCCTGCTTATAGAAAACAGATCTATGTGCTTCCAACTTTCCAAGGTTAGCAAGTCACAACTTGAAACTAAGATCAAAGCGCATGATGTACTGTAAAGGCCCTATAGGCCATGGTGTGGAATTATGGTCAAGCTCCTATGGGACAGCATCTACCTTCTCCTTGCTACCTTAGCCCTTATTATCAAATACATAGTGTACACTATTGACAACTGTACATCCCAATAGCATCTTGTCATTTCCTTGCCCTAGAAACAATATTTGAATATCATATGTACAGCAGTAACAAGCAGTAACAAGGAAAGTGAGCTATGATGAAAATTCGCTAAACATGCTGAAACGAGCTAGCCCCTCCACCAAATGCCCAGCATGCTCTACCTCATGTCTTGCCAGAACATCATGATCAGCAATCTCATTTATGGTTTTATCAGAGCAAAACCCATTGTAAACCCATCGGAAAAGACCACCAGCACTGTATAATGTCAAGGAACATCTTTCTTCATCATCCATGATTTGGACATTGGAATGAAGAAGTAGGGTGGAGGGAAGGAGGATGATGGCCCCTGGAGGAAATCAAACCACTAGTCCTAGATCCCAAAAAATCAGGTGTCCCCCCTTGTCAGGATTAAATCCCCTCAACACAGCAACAACACAGATGCCAGCTGCAAGGTTGGCCTGGTCTGTGTGTGGAAAGGTAACAACCTGTTCACCAACAGCTAGCAGCACACCAAGGAACATGGCCACCCCCTGGGGTGGGATGGGGAAATGCAGGGATGCACTTTGAGGAGGGCTTCCAGAGTTTCCTGATAATAGTTGGCACCCTAGGGAAATAGGCTTTAAACAGCGATGATGCATGCCCAGCAATTCTCCTGATGTTGGGGTTGCTGAACAGCTCTTCCAGGGCTCGTTGGTTGGCAGGAGTATTCTTTAGATTTCATGGCACCTGTGATATGTTGATTTGTTTAGAATAAGCCAGGATTTGAGGGAATGAAGGCCTTATTTACCTTCCAACCTCCTCCAAATGAAATTCCATGCTCTAGCATGGCAAAATCTCCACGTCGATGGCTGAGCTGCAATGGAGTCCACTTGCATTTCTCTTTGCATCTACACATAGTGGCGGTTCCCCTGCCAACCACCCCATCCCAAGATTGCCCCCCATGATCCTGGGGCGCGGTGCCCAATAGAGCAAATACCTGCCCATCAGTGTCTACCAGGGGTTTTGACACCTTCCCATCCCAGTTCACAAGCTTCAGGGGATGGGGAACTACATCTTTCAGCTGATGCACAGAGCGATCGGGGGGTTGACATACAGCTGTCCAGCCAGGCTTGGTAACAGGCAGGGAGCTGGTAAAAAGCCCGATCAGAAGAGGTGCTTTGAGGGCTTCAGCGACTCTCTTCTGAGCCACTTCCTTGGCTGGGTATGAACTAGGAGATGATTTCTGGGCACACTTCTCTGCATGTTTCACACATCAGCATGCCTCATGAGTGCTAAGGTGAGCCCAGCACATGCCAGGGGTCTTCTCCAGTGCACTGTGAATGTCAGTAAGGTTCCTCCATAGCAGACCTGGCAGCATTGGGGGGAGAGCCATGCAGGGGTATGTCCCCAGGCCAGTCTTCCAAAATCTCCCCATCACTGATCCCCCAGTCATCCTCCACTTCTCTTGTGCCATGCTCATACACCAATTTTTCTGCCACTGAGAATTCACTTATGCAAAGAGGCTGAAATGGAGAATACTCCTTGCCACTGTGGAGGGTGCCTGTTCCCATAGAAAAGTTAGTATAAAGCTACAGGATGTATGCCAAAAAAAAAAAAAAAAAAGGGTAAGACAAACTAAGCCCAAGCCAACAGTTTCAGCAGTGTCCAAAGCTGGCCCTGCCTACTTCTACTAGAGTGGAGCAGAGATTGCATGGAAGAGGCATTGGAGAAAGCACTTACGGCCCATGGAAACAGAGGGGAGAATGAAGTGTAACAGCAGGGGGATTCTCAACTCAAAAGCAGGCATGGGTGTTGAGCTGATTAGGCCACTGAGAACAGAAGCATACCTGATGATGCATAGCTTGAAGGAGAAGGGATTGACTGGGAGGTGACTTCAAGGGCTTCTTGTCTGCATAAAATCACAAATCATCAGCTTATCATTCAGGGGAAGTATGACACAAGACTGTAGGGGCCATAAAATCTTATCCATGCATAGTTTCACTGACTCGTCTGTATAGTGTCTGCCATTACAGGCGTCTATTCATAACTTCATAAGGTTGACTGTCTTTTCGATGGTCTTCTGGGCTTTCAGGACACCATGATGTAATTGACTTAATTGACATTCTATATTACTGACTACAAAATGAGGGGGGACTTACATGGAGTGGACATGGTTGCAGGAAGAGTGGGAAGGCATGTGAAAGCAGGTGTATGTTTGATGATATTGCACAAGATGTTTGAGTCTCAGGTATTCCCTGTTCCAAATACCCAAGACTTGAACATCTTGTGCAATATCAACAAATGTCCACTAGGTTTCACACACTTTCTGCCTCTTCCTCCTACCACCTTGTACCATCGTCTAAGGGCCTGTTCGGGTCCCCGATATTGGCTCAGCTCCCCTGCCAAAATCAAAGACGTCTGCCTTGACAACCAAGCTGATGGTTTCCAGCGTCTTCGGTAGCAATTCGCAGGTGTCACGCAAGTGACATTGCGTCGAAATACAGTGAAGCTTGTGTTTCTACATGCTACTAGCACATCCGTTCTTTACCATACATCTAATATCATGGCGAAATCTAAGTCTAAATCCAAATCTAAAACCTCTGGCAACACATCTGATAAGGAAAACGAAGGAGACAGCTGTTCTTGGACTCTCGACGATGACAAGATCCTTTTGGACATTTTACGAGAACAGAAAGTTGCTGGAAATCAGTCCGAGAGTGGATGGAAGCCCCAGGTATGGACTGCTGTGGCCCAAGCACTCAAAAGCCATGGAAAACAGGGTGGAGGTGAGAAGACAGCAACGAAGTGCCAGGATCATTTCTCCAATGTACGTTTCCTGTACTTTCTTAGAAATGGCTTTCAGCATTATAAAACATACACACTAATGGTATCTCCACTGCATTGAAACCTCTCTTGCATCATCCATGAACTTAACCCAGTCCTTGCACGATATGCATGGATAGCAAGCTGCTCATCAGCAGTGACATATTTGCTATTAGCTAGCCCACTGTACATCTGAAGTTCATGTGACAGTCTGTGGAAAACATGGCATGTCATTCCCATCTGTTCCTGAAACCGTGTAGGATTTGGGCTCTCCAGAAGTTCTGCCAGCCACATAGGACCTGTAAGGATGGAAGTTTGCATTGGAATAGGATTGGGAAGAGATTGAAAGTGGGTAATGACAGTAGCAGCTGCCATAACTGCCCCAATGACAGCTATATTTTTCTTCTTCTTTGCTGAGGACTTCTGTGCCAGTGATTTATGCAGTGACCTATCCTTCTGAGTTGTTGTAGTGACCATGGTTTAGTAAATGAAGCAGTGTCAAGGCAGTGTTATTGATTATTGGCGTTGTTACGAAATTGTTACTACTTGTGACAAAATGTGACATAAAGACCCGTGTGAATCGCTTTCATATCAAAGGCTGACAGAAAGCTGAGCGATGCCGGGGACCCGAACAGGCCCTAAGTATTTTCTTCCCTTGTTAGTTAGTAGGATAGACAATAAGGATATGAAACATGAGCTAAATAAACTATGCTGAGAATTAAAAGAAAGAAAGCAACTATGCATACATGTGCAACTGTTGCATCTCCATGCACGATAGTTTTATGAATCATTAGCTAACTATCTATGTACAAATCAAAGATAACTCTTGTCAAGGATCTGGTGCATGGTGCCTGTTTGTTTGGAGCACATTGCTGAACCAGTCAAGTATTTAGATGGCTCAAGCTGTTCGCCATTTCATTGACATTGAGGCTAGGGTAGATAATTGCAACTCTTCAGAAGATGGGACTGATGACTTGGATCCTGGTTTGTTTGATTCGGGATGGTGTATTCTTGCTGAAATTGTTGTTAGACAACTTTATTGATAATGGGGCCCATGACATTGACCAGAGTATATGTCAGCAGCATCTGTCATGGAAGGATCTACCTGATAGGGATAAAGGACTGAGTGAGCTTTTGGCTGGGATTTTGGACCACTCACACCATACTGTGCAGCAGGCTCCCGTAGTTTAAAGCAATAAAGAAACTGATTACACTACTGCCACCATGCATCAAATTTCAAGATTACCGGGGCTGCATGACTACCCATTGTGGAAAGTTCACTGCAGGGTAAGTAGAAGAAGTTTGATTGCTCTCACAAGAACTCACAAATCACCAGTTAGGAGTTGAAGAAGATGCTGTTTTCTTTCTCCTGCAAAGATCAATGCCACTGCATGAGATATGATCAGCATTTATGTGTAGTTCTATTTGTCACTGGGTCTTCATGGAAGCAACCATGAATGAGCATTTAGTCCAGCTTCTCAGGCTTATGCCTGGAATAGTCCACCTTCAAGCAGGCATAACCTGAGAGCAAGTTGCTTTTGAGGATTGGACAAAAGTACTTTTGGCGCATTATGCCTTCACTGAAGATCTGGATATTGGGGATTGGGTGCGGGACATACAAAGGGGACATAGGCTATGCGACAGCAATTGAGAGCTGGGGAGGAGTCAGACTTCTCTTGGTCCCTCACCTGCCTCCCCTCCTTCATCCTGAGTCTTCTCTCAGACTCACAAAGAGAAAGTGTTCTGCCACCCCTCCAGAACCGGCTTTATTCAATCCACAAACAGTTAAGTGCATTTATGGTGTTGACCCTGTCTGCCAGGAACCCTACATTTACTGCTTTAAGGGATACACATTTGAACATGGACTAATTTGCAAGGCTTTCGATTGGCATTCAGTTTCATCTATATCAGTCTATATGCCTATCCAATTGCTCTTTTTTCTCGGTCAGCTAGTCACCCTGGGCTAGCTAGAACCACATTTCATCAGCCATTGGAATGGAGTTTCGAGGAAGGTGATGCTGTGTACCTTGTCTCCTCTTGCCAACGAGGCCTTGTCAAAGCTGTCAGAGACAATCATGCAGGAGTGGACTTCCTCACAGGAGAGGGTTTGACAAGTGTTCCTTGGGCTAATTTGTTAAAGGAATTCCATCCAGGAGACTTCATTCAAGTCATGGGTGGGCCATTCCAAGGCCAGGCAGGCTGGTTGCAGGTGGTTGGGACAATATTGTCATCATAACTTTAGAGATGAGCACAGATGATGTTACTGAGATTTGTGATGTCAAGGTAGGCCTAATTTCTCAACTGCCTCATACTTAAGCCAATACTAACATCAGCTTTCAGAGTCTCAAAGTCCACGTCAATTGCTTGAAGGCTATGACAGCACCTTTCTTACATGCGCCACCATCCTCTGGCTTAGGAAAACAATTATTGAATGACCCAATTCCCTGGATCAGCACATTCATACTTGTTGTGAAGCCAGGACATGCAATGAAGGGATATCGAGGTGTCATCAAAACTGTGCTTTGCAAACAAAGTAATGCAAGTGGTCTCCATGTTGTAGTGCAGCTCACCCACCTAAATTCCTCTTGCCCATTTAAATTGATGGTTCCAGATTATGATGAGATTGTAGAGGCCAAGTATGTAGATTTACGTTACCTGTTAATGTGCTCTCTGCTGAACATGTGAACATTACAGATCCAACTGTAAGCTATTTGATTTCAAGAAGCCAGAAAGCGAGCTTTTTGTACCTCTTAATCACAAAGAGACAACCAACCAAATACATCAATGCTCCAGTGGCACCCCCTCATCTTTGGGCAGTGCTATACTCCCATGCCTGATTGGTCTCCTTCATTGACACCTGCTTGGGATCCTTCATCCTGAACTCCCATGCCCACTGGGGCTCCTTTGTCGACCTCTTCCTCAGATTCACCATCAAGGACTGACCCTGAACCAAGCCCCCAAACTGCCATTTCAAGTTCTAGCAGCTGTGCAGCCTTGCTACAACACCTGCTATTAAACTCATGGCTACTTGGAGTCAAGCTAAAAGCAGTAGTTAGCAGTGGGCACTTCAAGGACAAAGAGGTCATTGTTTCTCTTGAATTGATGGCCAGGCAACCAAGTATTCGACATGCAAGCTACAAGATGTTGGAATACTTAACCCCAGAGTGGATCTCCCCAAAGCACCCTCATCTGACCCATGACAATGGCTTACTTGTTGTAATCAAAGATGAGCATGGTGGTAAGTATGTGCGACAAATTCACCACAGGTATATTGGAGAAGATGTGATCATGATTTTGGCCATTGTGAAGAGGATGGAGAATGCTGCTGACAGCCTCACAGGGGAGCGCTTGGAGCTTGGTGCATCTTATCTGTGTGTGGGTGTTGAGATGAGGGAAGAAAAAAAATGTAATGATTCACTTATGACTGCCCTTTGTGAGCAAGCTCGCAAAATACGCACAAAGTAAATTTAATTCATGTTTAATACAAATATTTTTATAGCCAGCTCCCGATGTGAGTCCATGAGTCGTGGTTTCCTACCTGCTGTGGCTCAGCTGTGACTTGGGTCAAGCCAAAGATGAAGCATGGGTTTATCAGATGTCAGGGAGGAGTGAGTGTTGATCCCATGTTTTCTTTTGCTGAAGAGTCCATTGCTGGCCCATCCTCAAGTTGGATCCTGCTCCTGTTACCATGGGAGACCATCCCTCCGGCACCACTTATCCAGCCCAGGCCAACACTCCTTTCACCCCCTCCTTTACCTGTCTAACAGAGGTCGCTCCTCCAACTCTGACTTGCTAGCGGTATGATCAGCCAGGATTTCCGGCTGTCTCAGCTCTAGAAAGAACATACTGATAGGAGTCAATGGACCATTCAGTCGCAGATATAAGTCCTGAGGAAGTACAGAGGTTGTTGGCTTGGAGAGGGGGAGTGGCAGAGTGGAAGAACTAATTTGCTCAGCTGTAGTCCTAGAGTTCCGAGGGAACAGTGAGAAGGATCCATTCATGGGGGACAGGTGCTCATTTGGGGTGCTGAAAGTTATGTTTTTTTTTCCCATTGATTTGTGATGTGGCTTAGAAGTTCACTGATATAGGGTACATCACAATGACATCACTATCGACCAAACCACAAGCACCTGCACCTCCTGCCCGATGAGCAACTGCAGCCTCCCACATACCTGTATCTTAACAAATATTATTCAGAACATTTAACCGTTAAGGCCAAGGATATATATTGTAATTACCCGGAGTTTGATCCAATTTGTAAGAGATTTCATCAAGATTTGACTGAGATATGTCTAAAACTGTAGTTTGCAGTTTGCAGTATGTAGTTACAACTTGTTAAATGAATGAAATATACAAGGTAAAGATATTTATGTGTGTTATTTGATGTCATGGATGATGTCTAACTGTACCCCACATTTTGTAGCACAAGTTATAAGCATTCCAATCATGGTTACTGAAATCACAACAAAATAGTGGTATCAAAATGTATTTTGTCACAACTTTCTCAGATCTTAACCATTTTGGATGATCCAGGGACCGAAATTGAGGGCATTATATGTGTAAATCTGGCGGTATAATGCATGTGACCATTTAACCGGTTTTAATCGATTTAAACCTGTCTTTCTGCAGTTAACGATGTTTTTCAAATTTGAAAGACCTTAACCTTAACTGCTATAGACCAGCCTTTAACCATAACCGCTGGTCCGGTTAATATCGGTCCGGTTCAGTTCGGTTAACGGTCTTTTTTCGGTCCCATAGACTGAACCTTTAAACACTACATTTACACCTCCATTTCTGTGTCTGAGTCGAGCATCAGATCAATAAAAGACCCCTCATTGGCTGTCAGGCAGGTATGGTGATGGAAAACACACTTAGTCATTGTATAGTTGCACATGTGGCACTTCAGAAAGAGGCCCACGAATACATCCTCTGGCAATCCAGGAGCGGAAACTTCATCCAGCCTCATCAGCAATGACAATACTGTCACTCTTCCCTTTGGTTCCATAGCTCTAATGCCTGTATAAGCAGTTAGTCTGTTGCAGTCACAATGTCTCCTAGAAGTATGACTGACTTCTGGTAGTAGCTTGGCTGGCTCCTGATACCTGGACTTTGCATAGTGGATGGCATTTACGTAATCCTGGGCTCTTTAATTGGTTTTCTGGGCCTTCCCAAGCTGTAAGCCACTTTAACTGCCCAAGGTGAGAATAACATATGTTGACATTTGCTTTGTTTGACAAATAAACCTGGTGGTGTAGACATGGGGAAGGCAATTCTGGGGATGGTGATTCTGGAGAGTGAGGTAACCCCTGTCTCAGTTTATATGCAGTATACATAGATCAAATTAGGAAACTCAAAAGCACTGACAACATTCTCGTGTGGATAGCTTGACTCATTTGTGGTCATTTTAAACCATACAGGCAGCTACCCTGAATCCAGAAGTCCCAAGCCTCTCCCATGAAATGCAGTCTCGTCAATCATGGGGATTGAGCTCCCTGTCACACCTCCCTTCCTGCTGAGAACTCTGCTGCTCCTGGCCTGCAACCTCTCTCCTCCATGAAACCCACTTGGATAGTGTTTAAAGGTCCGGTCTGTAGGACAGAAAAAAGACCGTTAACCGAACCTAACCGGACCAGCGGTTACGGTTAAGGGCTGGTCTTTAGCAGTTAAGGTTAAGGTCTTTCAAATTTGAAAAACATTGTTAACTGCAAAAAAACCGGTCTAAACCGGTCTTAACCAATTATTGGTCACGTGAGCTATTCGGCCTAATTACCCTGCTTATTGCCTTGAATTCGACCCTTGGTTCATCCAAAACAGTCAAGAACTGAGAAAGATATAACCAAATACATTTTCAATACCATTATTTTTCATGATCAGAATAACATTGCTTATAACTTGTGCTACAAAATGTGGGGTACAGTTAGACATCATCAATTACATCACAATAACACACATAAACATCTGTACCAATGTATATTTTATTCATTTAACAGCCCAGACAAGTTGTAACTACATACCGCAAACTGCAACCACAAACTGCAAACTAATACAATGCACTTTCATTTTGGCCATATCTCAGTCAAATCTTGATGGAATCTCTTAAAGATTGGATCACACCCCGGGGAGTTACAATGTGTATCTTCCGATTTAACAGTTAAATGTTCCAGGTAATATTTGTTGAGATACATATAGGTTATATAGTATGACAAATTTCACAACAAAAAACCAGTCTTAACTGGTCTTTTTTCAGTCTATTAACTGCAAAAGACCGGTCTTAGTCGGTCTGGTTAGGTCCCCCAATATCTGGGTCGGTCCTAGACCGGTTACAGTTACGGTCTACCCATCATAGGGTCAAAAAACCGAACTGGACCAGACCTTAAAACACTACATAAATAGTTAGCTCATGGTTCATAAAACTATGATGCATGGCATAGAGCAGTGGATGCTAGTTTCACAAATGTGGCTGCCATTCCCATGGACATGTCATGTTGGCATATGGCATGCTTTCTTTCAATCCTCAGCATGTTTATTTTGCTCATATTTCATAGCCTTACAGTTCATTTATATTGTCTAAACTACTGACTACAAGTTAGATGGGACTTACTTGAGATGGATGATGGTAACAAAGTGGTGGTAGGAGGAAGAGGCAGAAAGTGTGTGAAACCTGGTGGACATTTGTTGATATTGCATGAG
>QLOK01015228.1:574-16038 GCA_003313805.1 Tricholoma flavovirens
ACATCTGGACTGGCTGCACAGTGGTTTGAAGACAACAACATTCAAGTCCTTGGCTGGCCTGCCCAATCCCCTGACATGAATCCAATAGAACACCTTTGGGACCATCTCAAGCGTCGTCTTAAAGAATATTTGACACCACCCAAAGGAGTACATGAGTTGTGGGATAGATTGGCTGAAGAGTGGGGTGAAATTCCACCAGAGGTATGCCAAAATCTAATAGAAAGTATGCCCAGGCGGATACAAGCAGTTATAAAGGCAAAAGGTGGTCATACAAAGTATTAGATAGTATTAGACAGTAAAATAATGAAGGGTCAAAAAACTGCCCCAATGAGTGACCATTTTGTTTGGCCTATAACTAATTGGGTTTTGATCCAAATCACATGATTTATGGTTTGTTGGAAAGCCATGATGTCATAGTAGTTTACATAAGCGCCTCAGGTCCCCTGCTTATGTCAGCACTTTATAGCAGGTTGATCTCTCAAAAGTGTACAAACATTGGGGCAGTTTTTTGAGCCACTGTATGTCACCAGCCCCCTCATCACCAAATTTCCTGTACAAATCCATCCACTAATGGACATTGGTTCCCCCTCCACAGTGATTAGCCTCGAGCTCTGTGAGCAGCTTGGCCTTCGATGTTATCCTCTTCCAAAAAAGTAAAATAACCTGTCATCACTGAGTAAGCAGAAACTCAACTGCGAGGAGTTTGTCAACCTGGAGCTACAATCAGACCAGGGGGTGTGGAAATTGAGGGTACATAGGATGAAAGTAAATAAGGGACTATCATTCCTGATTATACTAGGAATGCCATTTCTTTCATCTGAACAGATTGTGATTGACACACATGAGCGAATGGCCATTGACAAATGGTTTGGCTTCAACCTTCTCAATCCTCCTCCTCAAACACCCCAGCCCCAAGGCAAACAATGAGTTATCCCTCCACTGACACCAAAAAAAATTCGGACTCCAAAACCACCCACTCTCAAAAACTCTGGAACACCAGTGCTCCCTGGCTGCTTACTGCCCAGACCCATCATGTCTGCCATGCAAGATCACATTGAGGGCCTAGCATTCCAAGAACTCCTCAAGGAGAAAGATGCCAAGATGAAACTCAAATTCACAGACCATTTCCCACTTCGTCTCCCTGATAGTACTGAAGACATCCCCAGCCACATGTTTCACTGAATTCAGCTCAAAGACCCCACCAAGATCAATAATGGGAAAGGATATGCAGCACCAAAGAAATACCAAGAACCTTGGAAACAACTGCTAGATGACCACTTGAAGGTGGGCCAGATGTAAGACCATCTTCCTCAGAATTTGCCTCACCTGTGTTCTGCATGCCAAAATACATCACTGGCATACCTGACTTAACAGTCAACCCCCGGTGGGTGAATGACTATCAGGCACTCAACAGTAATACTGTATGAGACAACTTCCCTCTACCCTGCATAGACGATATACTCACCGATTGTGGAAAGGGAAAAATATTTGGCAAGATGGACATGACCAACTCCTTCTTCCAGACCTGAGTACACCCTGACAACATTCACCTCACTGCTGTAAGAACACCATGGGGACTCTATGAATGAACTGTCATGCCACAGGGTGGATGCAACGCACCTGCCATGCATCAGTGCTGAATGACTGATGCGCTCCAGGAACTAATCAGCAAGGTTTGTCATCTGTACCTTGATGACATCATTCTATGGTCACAAACTGTGGAGGAACATGAACAAAATTGCACTGCTGTTCTTGAGGCCCTCCAAAAATCCAGCATATATTGCAACCAGGCAAAATCCAACCTCTTCACCTCTGAGTTTTGTTTTCTCAGCCACATCATCTCTGGATCAGGCATCAAACCTGATCCCTGTAAAACTGACTGCATTGCCTCCTGGCCACAACCAACAACTGCCACCAATGTCAGGGGATTCCTGGGATTAACCAGGTACATCGCCACATTCCTACCAGTGCTTACCAAATATATGAGTGTGCTCATGCTGCTCACCACCAAGGAATGTGACCAGGAATTTCCCCCATGGACCACAGAACACCAGGCCGCCTTTGAGCACATCAAAGACCTGGTTCTCAGCACTGACTGTCTCACTGTAATTAATTATAATGACAAGGCATCCAACATTTATGTCACCACTCATGCCAGTGACCGCCACACTGGTGCTGTTCTGAGTGTTGGTGCGACCTGGGAAACTGCCTGGCCAGTTGCCTATGACTCATACCAACTCAATGATGGTGAGAAGAATTATCTAGTCCATGAGAAAGAATTACTTGCCATAGTCAAGGTATTTGTGAAATGGTGATCACACCTACTCAGCACCCATTTTAAAGTCTTCACTGACCACTGAACTCTTGAATACTCCAATCACAGAAGGAGATGTCAAGATGACAAATGAGATGGTCAATGTACATGGCTGACTTTGACTACATTATCACATACATCCATGGTGAATAAAACACTGCCACAGATGCCCTATCCTGCATGCCTGATGCTATACCAGATGCATGCCTCACCGCTTGCACAATTGCTTACACATGCAATGCACCCAAATGCCAGCTGGTGGCATATTAAACATCACCACAGATCAGTCACTTCTTGATGCCATTATCACTGGCTATGAGACTGATTCCTTCACCAAACAACTTATGAAGGACATTGACATGAGGAGCATCAAAGGGGCAACCCCTACCGATAAGCTCCTCTATGTTGGCCACCAACTTGTGATCCCACAAGATCTCAAAGTCCATGAACTACTTTACAATCTGGCACACAACACCTTGGGCCATTTTGGCTTTGATAAAGCTATGAATCCCTCTGAAGCTCCTATTACTGGCCAAACATGTGCCAGGACTTGGAAATGCATACATCCCATCATGCACTGAGTGCCAGAGAAACAAAAACCAGACCACAAAACCCACTGGTCCTTTGCACCACTGCCAGTACCTGATGACTTCTTCAACACCATTGCCCTGGATTTCATCGGCCCACTACCAGAGGAGAATGGAAAGGACACCATCCTGACCATGACGGACCTCCTTGGTGCTGATATACACATCACTGGTATTCACTCCTGCCCAGGTTGCTGTAGTACTCTTCGATCGATGAATGGTACTGTGAAAATGGTCTCATGTTACACCTCATCTCTGACAGAGATGCAAGCTTCACCACCAACCTCTGGACAGCACTCCACAAGGTCACTGGCATCAAACTAAAAATGTCGACATCCTATCACCGTGAAACTGATGGCAGCAGTGAACAGACAAACAAAACTGTGAACCAAGCCATTTGGTACCATGTCAACAACAACCAGAAGGGCTGGCTAGCCAAACTCCCCTGTGTATGCTTTGCCATCATAAACACCATGAATGCATCCACTGGCGTCTCTGGTTTCCAACTCAAAACTGGCCGATCTCCATGCATCATTCCCCCCATTGCACCCCTCAATGAGAATGCGACCACTGAACAGATCACTGCACATGACATCATTACATGTGTCCACCTAGATGTCCAAGAGGCACAGGACAACCCACTCGCAGCCAAGGTCCACCAGGCATACCATGCCAATGAACACTGGGCACCAGAGGATGTCTACAAGGTCGGTGACCTTGTCATGCTCTCCACTGACAATCACCACCACAATTACAAATGCAAAGGCAAAACACGAGTCACCAAATTCATGCTGCGACACAACGGCCCCTACATGGTCACACACACCTTCCCTGAATGCTCAGAATACACCCTCAAACTTCCCAACAACCCCAACACCTTCCCTGGCTTCCATGCACACCTCCTAAAATGATATGTCCCAAATGACCCACTCCTCTTCCCAGACCGCCCGACTGAGGCCAATTGTCACTGAAGACGGCACAGAGGAGTGGTACATTGACAAAATTGTGGATGCATGCCAATGTGGAAGGGGTGTACAACACCTTGTCCATTATGAAGGATATGAAAGGAACATGACGAGTGGCACCCTGGCTCAGAAATGGCTGATACAGATGCCCATGACTGGTGGGAAGATGAAAATGGGACAGAGGTCTAAGACCCACACAATTCTTTCAAGTGGGGAGGAGTGTAAGTCTGCCCCAACACAGACTTATGACATATACCAACACTGAGACATGCATATTCTTGCTGACACTCACCTGCAGTCGCCCACCATCAAAATGCTGACATAACACATCACTGATGCCCTTGCCTGTGGTCACCTGTGGTCGCCTGCACTCACACATATCTATACAACAACACATGAAATAGAGGTGCCACAAACCTTTCTGATACTTACCTGTGCCCACCTGCAGTCACCTGCACTCACCTGTGGTCACACGATCATGTGGCATCCCTCAACACTTACCACTGACAATGACAACGACTCCACACTTTGCATGCATGCACATCAGTTCTGATATTGCTCCACTGATGCGGTGCCTACTTATTCAGTAACTACACCTGATGCGGCCTCTTGCTGACAGGCCATCTTTTCAGATATATTATGTACATCTTATTTTTCCTAGCCTTCATTCCCACTTCTGTGCAATGAAGGTACAGTAGTTTATTATCCCCCATTTACTGTAGCTTATGGTTCCCACTTCCATGCAATGAAGATAACTTGATCCTGTCTTTCCAGTCCACTGTAAGTCTAGTGTAGGTTGCCAAACCTGGCATCCTTCCATTTGGGCCATTTTTTGGCTCATTTTTGCATGTTTGGCAGAAGAATGATCAGAATGATCTGAAAAATGGCTACTGTGAACACCCCAGAAAGCAAAATAACAAAAATGATGCAAAAATTCATTTTCCATGGTCCTTGGCAGTGCTGGCAAGTGCTGGGCATATTCAAACTCCCGCTCAAACGACTTAGTAAAATTATTTTCATGGGCTGGTGACTAAAATTAGCAGTATCTCCTCATAGTCTTCAAACTTACAGTGTGTAGGAAATATATATATTTTATACTATGCTATATACCCATTTGTACTATGACAAAAATAACTACTAAACAGCCACATATGGGACAGCAGGTGGCACCCTGTCATGGCCCTCCTTACCATGTCTTGGTGGCTCCTCCTGTTGTGTCATGCCACAGCACCCCATATCCACCCTGTGAGCAGTTTGCTTGCAGCAGTGGTGGGGGTGCTGTTGTTGTTGTTGACCCTCATTGGTCCCCCTCTCCCTGTCATCACCTGTATGCACCAGCCTCACTGTCATCTCCCCCTTGTCCCTTGTCATCCTGTCCTGCATTGGCATTGGTGTTGGCCTCATCATCATTGTTGTCTCCTCCCCTCCCCATCCCCCTTCTTGCTTGTTGTTGTTGAGGAGATGATGACAGGCCTGTTAGCACCCATTCCACCCTGAGAGCAAGGGCTCACAGTGGTGGGAGGCAGGTACTGGGCTGTGGTCTCATCCTCATCGTCTCTGTGCACTGCACCCATGATCCACCATATGAGCAGTTTCTTGTAGGGCTGCAAGCAGGTGCTGGGTCAATGTTTCGCGTCAGGGGTGGGCATCATCTATCAGTACATGGCACCGAGAGTGGGGTTGACTAGTGCTTACCTGATGGGTCTCCCCTCCATGGGTCTCCTGGTTCCCTTCCCTGTTCTCTGCTGGGCTGGGTAGTTGTCATCATCATCAACAGTTAATATCTAGAAACTTTGCTAGTAACAAAAAATGAAATGAAATGAAAAAAAACTTATCTACAGCCCAAGAGATGTCGACAATGTCTCTTAAACCCTTTTTTGCATTCCTCATCGTATGGCGCCATATCCATCACCTGTGCCTTCTGTTCTTGTCCCATGCTTGTTGTCACCCTTGTTGTTTGCTGCTGCTGCTGTTTTGGTCATGTGGTTGTCATTGTATTCTCCATCTCTGTCCTTGTTGTTGTGGCTCCCCCTCATTTTCATCTTTGCATGCTCCCTGTCTTTGCTGTGCCAGCTGTTTCCACCCCACAAACAGCTGCTCACACTGGTGGGGTGCTGGTGGCTGTCATCATCTTTGCCTCACCATGCCTTGTCCCTGCCCCATTTCCCCTGTCATCAGATGTCACCCTGTTTTGTTGTTGTCCTGATCCATCATCCACCCCACAAGCAGGTGCTTGTAGTGGTGGCATCATTGTGGGTGTGCCGTCTTGGCACTGTCTCATGGTAAATAACATAGATAAAAGCTAGAAAAAGCAAATGAAAAGATTAGTTAGTTGAAAATAAAGGAAAACATGACAAAAAAAACATTACCTATCATTTGAGCCTGATGTGGTTGGTTTGCGGCGGTTGGTGGTGTTGGTCTGTGCAAGTGGGCCTGGGAGTGGTGATGGCAGGTGGTGATGGAGTTGTTGTGGTGGTAAAGGAGTGAAGGAGGGGGCATTGCTGTTGATGGTTGTGGTCACTGTGAAGAATTAGGTGTTGTAGTGGAGTGTGAAAGAACAATGAAAATGGAACATGAAACTGAAACTGAAAATGACCATTTTTGCAAAAGCGAGGGTAGGGTTCGATTTTACAAAGTGATCATTTTTTGGTTCATTCTTGTCTCATTCTGATGTCCATTTTTGAAAAATGAGATTAAAAATAAAATCAAAAATGAGCTGAAAATGGCCCAAAAATGGCTACTGTGAACAACCCTATAGTCATCGTCTTTCATCAGATAGACAGTGGTGTCATCTGCAAACATGGAAACTACAGTGTGGTATTCCATGCCTGGGGCTTGGCCAAGCCCTGGAGATTAGATTTTCATGGTGCTTCTGCTAGGGGTTCAATTGCAAGGTTGAAAAGGAGGCATGATAGTGGGTCTCCTTGTCTTACTCCTCTAGTAACTCTGAAGGGGGGGATTCGAATTCCACTGATGATGACTACTGTTTCAGCATGGGCATATAAGGTTTGAGCAGTGTTTATGAAATGGGGGGGGAAGTTACAGTGGGAAAGTACTTTCCACATATAGTCATGTGCAATCTTGTCATAGGCTTTTTCTTGGTCAAGTGCTATAATTGCCCCATTGGGGTCCTCTACTTCAGCATAGTTAAGGCTTTGGCCTTGTATGAAACCTGCTTGGTTTGGATGAATTACATTGGGTGCAGTTTTAACTAGTCTAGGCTTTGAAGGTCCAGTCGGGTTGTGGTGGCAGCCCCTTTTGGCTGCAACCACAACCACAACTACAGCCAACTGGTTCCCACCAGTTGCAACCTATATACATATATGTACATTAATTTATAAATAATAATATGCAATAAAACTAATAAGAAAAATAACTTCCCCCTGCTTGTGTTTAAAGAAAGCAAGGGGGGGAGGTAGCTGTAGTCACAGAGAAAAGATCAAGAACCCCCCCTGCTTGCATTTGGAGCAAGAGAGGGGGGGAGGTAGCTTAGGTATGACTCAGGGTTTCTCATCTTTTTTTACTTACACATTGTTAGTGTTATATTTACTGGTTTCAGCACTCAGATGAGTGCTGCAAACCCTTCATTTACTTATCTACTGTGTTTAGGTACTTATTTTATTTGGGGGGAAGCGATGCCCCGAAGAAGGGGCAGCTTGTGGAAGCAGCATCTTATATCCTAGTTGATGTTTATTACTGTTTGGTTCCAGTAATAAAGATCGACTAATATATAATATGCTGCTTCCAGAAGCTCCCCTTTCTTTGGGGCATCACTTCCCCCCAAATAAAATAAGTTACACTATTACATAGATTAATTATTAAGTGGTTGCAAGTGGTTCTTTTATTGAGGGATAGAACTCCAACTGCAACCACAACTGTACATCAACTGGTTGCAACTGCAACTGAATTTCTGGTCTTTGCTGGGTGGGTTCAGTTAGGTTGCAGTCTTTTTGGATGGGTGCAACTGGACCCTCAAAGACTAAGCTAGTCATAAAGATAGGATCTTGGTGAAGATTTTGTAGTCTCCATTTAGGAGGGTGATGGGACAATAATTCTCAATTCTGCAGCGGTCATTTTTCTTGTATAATGGACATAGCCATCCATCTGAAAAACCAGATTCAGGATCAACCCTGTGTGTTTTGATGTCATTGAAGACCACAGTGAGGCACTTAATAATGTCAAGGGGATTTATTTCTCATTCATCTGTGCAGGTTTTGCAGTTTCATTTAGCCATTTCCAGAATTCATATGGGAGGCCATCAATACCAGTAGCTTTGTTGTTTGGTAGCATTTTTAGAACCATTGCAATTTTATCACCAGTAATTAGTTGGTTAAGGTAGTCATGTTGATCAGACATCAGTCTTGCATTAACATTACCAAGGATTTCCTCAGTTGCAGCATTGCATTGGGGCTCATCTGCTAAGTTGGCTGATTGGAGATTTTCATAGAAGGCTTCTGTGAGGTTGGCCATATTTTTAGATTGTGCCTCATATATAGGCTGGTTGTCTGGAGAGTCCAGTAATTTACCCTCCCCCTGGTGTTCCACGTGGATCAGTGCGGACAGTGCAGACTTCGTGGAATTCCTTGGATTCTGTGCCCATCCCAGCTCAACTCAGTTCAGATCCATGTTTGACCGCACAGATCTGCATTATTCCGCATGGATCCACATTATTCTGTGCAGAATCTGTGTTATTCCACATCATTCTGCATGGATTCCACATGGCACAATCTTTCACTTGCTTGCATAGAGCCCTAACATCAACAAATCATTAACCTAATGTATGTACAGTGGGGCTGTCATTCCCCACTTGGGGGGTCACAGCAGGCTGGGGGAGGGTGGTAGGGGTGTCGTTCCCCGTTTGAGTGGGTCCTCCAGGCTGTGGGTGGGTGGTAGGGGTGTCCTTGGCTGTTTGAGGGGTGTCCTTGGCTGATCTAAAGGGGGTGGGGGTGTTGTTCACTACTCCCAGAGCGGCGTTGACCCCTCCACAGTGGCCAGAGGGCTGGGAGATGGGGAATGGCATGTTGTTTGCCGTTCCACTGGCTATGGTGGGTTTGGGGCAAGTGGGGATGGGGGTGGGGTCCTGCATCATCCGTTTTCTAGAGTGGGGCTGTTTGGGGGCTGGGTCGTTGTCGCTGGAGTCATTGTTGCTGCTGGGGTGAGTGGGGATGGGGGTGGGGTCCTGTGTTGTCCCTTTTCTGGAATGGGGCCATTTGGGGGCTGGTTTGTTGTTGCTGGAGTCATCATTGTTGTTGCTCGAGTCATTGTCATCATCGTTGCTGTTGTTGGTCTTGTCTACACTGCTGCTGCTGCTGTTGGTGGTTGTTTTGTTGTCATCGTCATCACTAGTCATATTGTTCTTCACCTTGGGGGCTCGTCACATGCATGTCATTGTTGGGAGGGTCGTGGGACCAGGATTGGGGGTGGTGGCTGTGTGTAGGCACCTGGGGGGGGCAACAGAGATGCCACTGGCCTCGAGGCTGGCCTCTGTCCTGTAATACATAGATTAGTTGAATCTGAAAAAGTAAATGAGAATAAAAAAAACTCACCTGGTAAGATGCGAGAGGTCAGGGGCCCCCACATCCTCCAGCGCATGCATAGCCGATGTTTTTTTCCTGTGGTAGGTCATGAGAGACCGACCCAGAGGGAGGGAGGGGCCTAGCTGGAGGGGCCTTTTCCCCCTTTGCCCTTTCCTTTCCCTTTCCTTTTCCTTTTCCCCTTCCCTTTGTCTTCACTCGGCTCGTTGGCCTTCTTTTTCTTGGTTTTGTCAGCTACTGGGTCAACGGTTGAGGCTTTGCATTTGCAGGTTGCACAAGAGGTGGAGGATGCTGAGGGAGGGGGCGATACAGCCCTGTGACAGCTGCTATGGGTGGTGGAGGCTGATGACTGTGTGTTTGCTGGCATTGTTGGGTTGGATGGCAGTGGATGGTCATCATGTCAGTTGGATGTTGGTTGGATGTCAGTTGTTGCATGTATTGATGTTGATGTGGTGTGACCTTACACTGGGCTGTTAGTTATGGTAATAAATGTCACATATAGAAATTACCTTGTAGTGTAGTGGTCTGGAGCATTGATGAATTAAATAATTGTGCTGGATTCTGGGGGTTCAATTCTCTGTGGGGGCAAAATCTTGCGGCATGTGACTAAAATGTTCGGCAGTCCTAATTGGTCCGCACACAGACCATACAGACGAAAAACAGTCTGCGTCCATGCAAAGATTAATTAGCATGGAACAGTCCTAGTAAATTCCATGGATCCATGTGAAAAGGATCCAGATTCCACATCATTCTGTGTGGATCTGTGTGGATCCGTGCGGAATGGCGAAGCCACAATACACCAAAAAAATGGTGTCCTGGGATCAGTGGATTCCACGGAATTCCACGGAATACCAGGGGGAGAGTAAAGACCTCAGAGAGTCTATGGTTTGAAGTTCAAGAATAGTGTCTCTTAGTTTCTTCTCTTTCACACTATGAGCCCAGAATTCGCTGGCAGAATTTTCATCTTCATAATGCATTCTAGCTGCCAAATTATCCTGTACAGATTGGTGGAGGTTGCACTCTTCTTGGTTTATCCTCTCTTGCAGGGTGGCATGTAATAGACTTTTTTCTTCTGTGTCAAGAGACAGGTCTCTTAGGGAGCTTTTCATCTTATCACACATTTTCTGGATTTGGATTTTTGCTCAGGGGATTGCCTTTTTGGCAAAGGCTTTACAGATAGTACATGCTTTTTCCTTAAAGTCTTTGAAAAGGGTTTGGGGTTTTTCCAAAGCTGTGCAGTTGTTGGTATTTTCTAGAGATTTCTGTAGGTTTACACCAAGGGCTATTATTTCTCCTGTTAGGTTTTTATCTTTCAGAATAAAAGTGGGAGCATCCATCTACCTTTCCCTATATCGGGCATTCAGTTATCGGAGATTCTTGCTGATATTAGCTGGTGGTCAGTCATGATGCCTGGGGCTGAGATGTCCCAGTCATTGCTGAAGGATATAAGGGCATTACATAGATATATTCTGTTGATTTGTGAGCTGCTACCACCTTGTGCAGAGGATTGGGAATAGGTGAAGGTAATGTCATCAGGATTTGCTTGCCACCAGCCATCATGGAGGTCAAGGTTTGATTTGAGCACTGAGAAGGAGTCTGTTATGTTTTCACTGTCACATCTAGGCAATATCACAGGTACTCCCATGGGTACCCAGAGCTCTACCCATACCTGTACCTGCATGGGTAGCAACCCGTCAACCCACAGGTTGGTACATGGTGGGTACACATGGGTACACAGGTGTTGTTTCCTGCACAGGTTTTGCCCAGCATATAAATTATTCTATCTAAGCTAATAAATATGTAATTACATGAAGAACCACCCTCACCCTGCATTTGCAAGCAAGAGGGGGGGCAGGGGGTGGTTGTCACTTTGGGACCATCAGCATCCCCATTGTCCTGTCACCTTCTGTTGCCCTTCATTGTCAGCCCATGATCCACCCTGTGAGCAGTGGCTCACAGGGCTGGGGGTGAGTGCTGGGTTGTTCCCTGTTGTTGGGTGCACCTGGTGGGTTTGCTCCTCCTCATCATTCATTATCATTGTCCCCCTCTCACTGTTGTTCCCCTGCCTGTCCCTGGGTGGCTGCTGGGTTGTTCCCAGTTGTTGGGCGCACCTGGTGGGTCTGCCCCTTGCCATCGTCCATCATTGTTGTCCCCCCCCCTCACTGTCATTCCCCTGCCTGTCCCTGGGTGGGTGCTGGGTCATACTTTGTCATTGGGCACAGCCCTTCACCACTGTTTGTTGTCATTGTCCCCCCCTCACTGTCATTCCCCTGCCTGTCCCTCACCATCTCCAACTGGCCCCTTTACATGGCAGTGGTTGTTGTCATCATAGTCTTCTCCTTGTGGTTGTTGTCATCCTCTTGTCAATCCCATTCTCGTTGTTGCAGTCTTCTATTCCTTTCTTTGCTGTTGTTCTCGTCTCCTCCCATTCCATGACCCTTCCCTGTCATCCCTGTTGACCTTCTCCTGGTTGTCATCAGTGGTTGGGGGTGCTGTTGCTGTTGTTGTCTGTAGTGCCTGGAGTCCACCCTGTGAGCAGCTGCTTGCAGCAGTAGGGGTGGGTGCTAGGTTGAGGTCAGCTCCTCAGTTGTTGGGTGTGAGTCTGCTGCTTAGGGGGTCATCATAAGACAGTAAAACCTATAATTAATGAAAAGCTAATTTAGTTGAAACAAAAGAAAACAAAATGAGCATTAAAAAACTGTTTTGGGGCCCAAATGACATATATTGTCACTTGAGCCCATGCCCATCATTTGATGGCATGCCAGAAGCAGTGGGTGTTGTTGGTGTAGGTGTTAACGGAGTTGGTGGTGGCATGTACCAAGGCTTGGATGTGAACTTGAAGCAAGTACAAATGTAGATAAATAATGCATCAACAATCAACAAAGATGTGACATATTGCCATGTGCACAACAAGACCAAATGGTCTGTGTGTATCTGTTAGGAAACATGCCCAGTTCTTACTATAATTTTTTCCTTATTTTTCGCAGTAGTATTACACCATAAAACACAAAACTATTAGTAACTATTAGTGAATGTGACCATGAGACTGACAATCACACATGCTATATTTGGAATATGTACACAACTGTACACTTGTGTCATAGGGCACTGTTCAAATATTGTACAACAGTTGTCACTTAGTATATAAACCAATATATAACTAAGAGACACACTAGTTGTGTTCTCTTAGGATTCCCACCATCATATTGTGTGCAGAAACACCTTTGTCAACCAACCATTCTATTAATAACTCCTTTCATCAATCTTTTATCCCCCTTAACATATTTGTTGTGTCTTCTTGTAGAGTCCACATGAGGATCCCAGAGTGGATTTGGTGTTGCCCTGACAGAAGAACACAACTCTTATTTTGTGTGCCCTCACTTTGTTTCACCCTGCCACATCTGATTACCAATCACCCAATCCTCTTGTCATGAGATGGGAGTAACTTGTAATTATGTAATCAGTTTCGCTTTCATAATCTGTGCATCAGCACCACCTTACATTGCGGTAATCAGTGCTTGAAAGGCAGTACTCATCTGTAGGACAGCTGCAACCAGACAACCATTTGGATCTGGTTTAGTGTACTATTTTTAGTATACTCACTATGGCCTTTCATGGTCAATTGTTTTGAGTAGTTACCAAATTGGGTAGCCAAAGAAGCTGTCCTGAGTCAGCCGAAGAACTTCATTAGGTTTTATTTTTAGCCACAATGTCATGGGTGATGACATTACTTCTGATCCCATTAATCCCATTCCCACACTGGAAGAGAAAGTTGATGCTCTCACTATGCAGCTTTCTCAACTAGTAAATTTCGTTATGCTCCAAAATCCTGTTCAACCAGTACCCACAGTGGAGGAAGAGGTAAATGAATTTTTATCTCATCATGAAGAGGAGCTGACAGGGAGTGCCAGTGATGGCAAAATTCGCTTACCTAAATTCG
Organism: Tricholoma flavovirens; assembly: GCA_003313805.1. NCBI lineage: Eukaryota > Fungi > Basidiomycota > Agaricomycetes > Agaricales > Tricholomataceae > Tricholoma > Tricholoma flavovirens. Next base: position 13,915 of record QLOK01015228.1, read on the forward strand.
CACTGCCACAATTATTTGATGGAATGATGAAGGATACTAAATCCTTCATTAGTTATATTGTATTATATATTAAAGGTCACAAACCTGAATTCAGAACAACTGAATCTAAAATTATGTTTGCACTTTCATATATGCAAGGGGGTAAGGTGCAATTTTGGAGGAATGAAACCATCAATCAAATAGTGCAGGGTCACAAGCCATTTAAGAGTTTTCAAGATTTTCTTGAAAAATTGGAAGCTCAATTTGGTGATCCTAATCTGAAGGCAACAGCAGCAAGGAAGTTGAAGACCATGTGGCAAGGGTCTTCCTTGGCAGATGAATTCATTTTACAATTTAAAGCCAAAGATTTGCAAACCAATTTAGGCGATGCCACATTGATTGAATATTTGAAGGCAGGACTTTATCTGTCCTTGTTCAAGTCAATATATCGAAAACCAGTTATGCCTTCTACATTGGAGCAGTGTAATGGGCATTCAAGCTTGATTAGCAATATTGCCAAGAGCAAGCAGAGTCGAAGTTGTTACACCTGCACACAGGTTTTAAATTTGGAAGATCATTGGGAGGAAGGTCTGAGAAAGGAAAAGCATCAATCATACAGGAGATGAAGGCACAGCCATTGGCCATGGCAGTGACACTTCCCAATCAGTAAAAAATTAGTCAGCCCGCTGATAGTGCTAAGTAGGATAACCCAAACAAAACACCTAAACCAACAGTATCTGAGGGGATCGTCCAGTCTAGTATAAAGTAGCGAGTTGGTTCCAAGTTAGAAGACCTAGTTCAAGGTTAGGGGAGTTGATAGCAAGAAATTGTGAGGAATATCGAGTGATATGCGATGTAATACCACAAGTTCGATCAAATATTGAGTGTTCAATCAAAGTTCAAGGTTGATTGAACTACAAAAGTAGGGTCATTCGAAAGGGAAGAGGATGGGATGGTGACAATAACAATGTGGTTAAGGGGAATACGACATATGCTGGAGGATGACAACGTTTGATAGGCTAATAATGAGGATGCAAGCGATTTCACACTACTTCAAAATAAGACAAGTTTCTTGGACTCAAGAGTAGGGACTCTTAAATCAGACAATAGTGAAGTGAACCTGAATGGTTTCTTGTTGAAAAGATAAGTGATACAAGCTTTTATATGCTTTAAGAAAATGATGCTAAAAGGGAAAATGTAACATGAGGCAAACAGGAGGCAGGAAGTACATGAATAAATGGGCCTAAAAATGACAGGTAAAATAATAAATGATGTGGAAATGATATAAACAGTTTGTAATACCATGTTCCCCCTTTGAGGAGTTCGAAATACTTGGAAAATTGTCCCATGTCCTTCAAAAATGCAATGTTTCTCGTTATCTTGTGTCCAATAAGTGTGTTGTATGACCTCTAACAATGTGGTAGCAAGGTATGACATTTGATGATAAGAAGGATGGCTGCCAGAGCACTCAAAATAGGTCTAAATGCAGTCGAAGTTCACTTGAAATTGATCAAGGTCAATCAAAGATGATCGTGGTGATCACGAAAGTTTGTCAAAGTTCATATGGTGCTCGAAGTAACTCGGTAGATAGCCTAAAGATGTTGCAATGAGATTTGAGAAAGATCCTCAAAGTTCGAACATGATCGAAATCGTTCAAGCTGTTTGAGCGTACCACACATCCATTCAAAGTCATTAGAGCCTTCAGAGGAGCATTGAAGGTGGTCATTTAATACTTGAGAGGTGTTGAAGAATATGTAAAATGGATCTGTGAATGATTGAAGTTTAATATGAGGTCTTCGAGGGGTGCAATATCATTCAATCTTGCTCAGAACCATTCAAAATTGTTCTAAATGTGTTCAAATGAGTCTGGAGGCCTTTGTATTGCTGCGTGAACCTATCATAAGGAATGCGAAAAGTACTTGAATATTCCCAGATACTCCCAGAGCTCCAATGGTCAGGTGGACCTATCACTGCATCAGATGCAATGGATGTTGATCGTGCAGGGAGATGTCCCCCGATTAAATGTTTCATTTGCGGAAAATTTGGTCATTGTTAGGAAACATGTACAGTTACCTATCATAAATTTTCTTATTTTTTCGCAATAGTATTACACCAAAAAACATTAAAATTATCAATGAATGCGAC
>QLOK01015235.1:0-10863 GCA_003313805.1 Tricholoma flavovirens
GTAGAAAATTCATCCACTCCAGGTGGGTTTTCAATAGGCTACTCAGTAACAATAGAACATTTGAAATATAAACTTATTTAAATTCATCCATTTGAAAGAACTAATTCACTAGTTAAGATGCAGACCACAACTTATTGAATAGCTACTATTGTTGTTGGTAGGATTGGCTTTTCTGTCCTCTTCCTCAACCTATCCTCCTACCCCAAATACCACTCATCCTCATAGTCACCGGCTCTACCATGGCCACCAGCCACATCATAGCTGCTGGCCCTGTCGTGGTCACTGTAGTCACCAGCCCTGTTGTCATTGCCACCCTGGTCATCGTCATCATCACTGGTCCCATTGTCACTGCTGTTGTTGCTACCAGCTCCATCACTGCCATTGTTGCTGGCCCCCTTGTCACCATCATTCCCATTGTCGCTTCCTTTGCTTCCGTTGCCACCCTCATCCCCTTCCATATCACAATTTGTCTGATCTCCCAGATATCCTCGTTTGTGTGCATATGCACATTTGTTCTTGAGATTCAATTTGAGGAATTCTTCAATGGGCCAACCATGTGGGAACTTCTTGAAATAGTTGTGACGCTGTCATGCCTAGAGAATGATATTTTTGATGTGTAAAAAGTAAAAAGTAAAAGGGAAGGACCCATACAGCTCCAATAATCTTGCTGATAAGTTCTTTGGGTTGGCGGTGCCACACTACTGCACAGTTGAGCCCTGCTTTGGCTGATAGGTCCCAGACAGCGCACTACAATCATGAGCAAGACAAGAGATAAGTGTGCATGCTGGTAGGACTCACATGAAGGAGACTGTATGTCTCTCCATCATCCACAAGCCCCATGGCCTCTTGGAGGTTGAATCCCTTACCAGCAACTCCTTTTTCTGGGCATGGTATCATTGTTGTAAGACGTTCCTTCACAGCCAGAGTCATTTGCAAGGCATTGTTCTCAGCTGCAAACAGGAAAGAAGTACAACAGTAAGCATAATAAACAGTACATGGATATTGACATGCCTTCCAGTTTTTTAAATTGTGCATCACTGGAAGATATGGCTATGTTTTGGATGCAATAAGTGATCATCATGAGAGACAACAAAGTACTGACCTCATTTAAAGTTCTTCAACAATTCCTGCTTAATCTTGTGGTTTTCCTTCATGCTGGGGGGTACAGCTATGACTTTGTAGATTGCAATAAGCAATTGTCAGGAGGACAAAGTATAGACCTGGTTTACGACCCTTCAATAATTCCCATTTAATTTTCTTGTGGTTTTCCTTTGTGCTAGAAGATACACCTGCGTGTTTTAAATACAATAAGTGATTGTCACACAGGAAGACAAAGTATGAGACCTGGTTTATGACCCTTCAATACTTCCTGTTTGATTTCTTGTAGTTTTCCTTCACACTAGGAGATACAGCTCTGTTTTTTGGATGCAATAAGTCATCGCCATACAGGAAGACAAAGTACAAGACCTGGTTTAACAATTCCTGCTTGGTTTTCACAGCAGATGTGCTTGATGTCGATTTTGCCTTGGCAGGTTTAGCTGAGTGAGACTTCAGGGCCATTGATCTTGTCATTGGGAACAACAAGGTGAAGCCAGTTTATAAGCATGAACAGGGATATGTTCCATCGATAAACCATAGGTAGATGGGGAAATTGTCCATGCAGTTAGTTACTGGCAACACTTCTAGTGCGAGGGTCATTTTGATCTGAGAGTGGCCACAACCTGCATTTATATATCCAATGAATTGAGCAGGAAGAATTATCAAGCAACTACTTGGCATGGATCTTGCATAACATACCAAACCTGCCTGTATCCATGGTGAAAAGGTTCTAGTGCAAGAATGGCGGTGATTTGAGCATTGGCAAGACCTAATTGATGTACCAAATATATGGGTCAGATCTTGTATGATGCATGGAACCTGTGTACCTACACACCCTAGTGAAAAGGATTGAAGTTTTAGTGCCAGGGGAGTGTTAGCGGATGTGATCAGGTGGTCAGATCATGCACAACATCACGTACTTTACTTATGTGGCATCCTTGATTGTCCCTGGATGAAATTATGGTGTTAGCACTATTAATCTATTCAGGGATACAACAACTAACCGGATCATGAATGTAAGTTGCAAGGGCACAGATGGCAAGGATAAAAGTCGTCAGCTCAGTCAAGAAATAAATCCCAATACCCACCAACACACAATGCCCTCTCCCTCTGGATGTTTTCAGCCAGCAATCTCCTCTACACCTCTTCCGCGTGTAGTCATCATCGACAGTGAGACTGAACCTGAAAGCGAGAACCCATATCTGACCAATGTTGAAGAATTTGCATCCATTGTTGAAAATCAAGCTGGATTGCCTGAATCCCAGCATGGCATTGCCAAGTCAAGCCCTCCACCACCAGCTAGTGGCAACGTCAACCACGGCATGTCGAACAATAACAGTGAGTTTTTTCTCAAGGAAAGATGTGCAAGAACTGAATTCTTGGGTATCTGAAGTAGCCTGTGGAGCTCAAGTCAGTGCCAATGAAGGGATGAATACTGACATTGTATTGTCATTGGGCAACAAGGTGAGAAGAAATTCATTATAATTATCATGATGCTGACCTATAAAATCATTTCAGGAAACGACAAAGATTGAAGTCCATGTTGAAGGCTCATACTGTTCTAATCCAACCATCAACATCAATGTTGAACTAGCGCAAGTCAAAGGGAGAAAGCATGAGCGGGAAATTGAGGGCTACAAAGGGAGAATGGAAATTCATGTCCAAGTAAAGAAGAGTAAGAAGTAGTCCATGGCAATGAATGTGTACAATTGCAAGCTACATCGATGGATGAGCATGGATTCTGCATCCGAGCCTCCTTCATCTGCAACCTCTTACCCTTTGTACAACGATGGATACTCTTCTGCATCTTCCACTACTTCACACTCTCAATGCTCCTCAATGGAATTCCCATTTAGCAACTACCTCGGGACAAGTAGTGCTAACAGAAACGGGACCATTTCCTCCCCATTCAACATGGGAGGACCTGTGTTATGTGGATCTGGGAACATGTTCTGGCATCCCCCAATTGATGATTGCCATGCTTTGACACTCATCAAAGGTTGCAAATGCCTTGTATCTTGAAATGACACATTAGCCACTAGTGACATCTGAACAAGGAACAACAGTTCAATTTAAGATACAAACAAAAAACTAAAAACTACAGCAAGATAAGCAAGGTAATTTGTCATGGGTGAATAAGAGATATGTACAGTCATTAAATCCTGATATTGGTCAGGTCATAAGCAGTAATTGGGGAGGGGTTGATCATGGTAAGGCCTTGAGGATAAGAAACACAGTGGAAAGAAGCAGCATGGGATACATGTCAGGGAGTAATGGGAGCTTGTCCGAAATGTTCATAGGAGGTCTTCACATAAAAATGAGTAATCTCACCCTCAAGGTCTTCAATATCCCATTCTGTCCATTGCAGTCTCTTTGCAAGAATGATTTGGGGGACTTCTCCTTTCCATGTTGTCATCACCTTCTTCAATGCATGTAAATATACCAATCTGGGCTCCCAATGCACATTCCTAAGACCATGATTTGCTGTGCCCAAGTCTGCCACCAGCAACGATGTAGATGCTCCACCCAGAAAACAGGCTCTGATGAGCTCTTGACAATCATTGCTAGTGCTGATTGTGACCTGCATGTCAAGAGCAAGGAGCTCAAACCTAAAGCTAAGCTTGGCCAGTTCCCAAAGAATTTCTTCATGCTCGTGGTCACCTAATGAAGTGATGAGGTTACCATGCCATATCATTTGACCATCATTCAATCTCAATTCTACAAAGTCAACTCCATCTGCCATCAGAGACTCATCCAAACATTGCTGTGCAGTTCCCACAGTTTACTGCTTTTCATACTTGAAGAGCCCGCTTTATTTTCACCAATGAGCTCAAGGTGAGAAGATTGCGCCAAAGACTGTTAGGGCCTGGGGACACAGTGGAATTGTGAGTGCTGACCTGGTAGATCATAGCTGGGCAAAATTTGAGCCAGCTTCGGAAATAGGCATCTTGATGTTCTGTGTTTTGAACTGCAATGAACAAAGCAGGCTCAGGAAAGATGTAACCCTCTGCCATTGCATGTGGAGGATTTGGGGGAGTAAAATCTGAAAGAGCCTTTCACCAGCTCGGAATTGGTGGTGGTAAGAACGGGATTTTGAGATCTTGGAATTTATTCCACCCACTTGGTAGCATCTTGGGAATGCTAGAATTCTTTTTGGTATCTGTAGCCATAGACATGTAAGCCGAAATACTTATTCATTACTATAGAAACCAACATGGGCTATAAAGCTGCCTGCGTACTTCATGTTTAGAGATCTCCTTGCATGGTGGTGGAATGGTACTAGTTTCAGTGTGGATGGACTGAAATGGGTTTGGATACTGCAGATAATGTTGGACATGTTTTGCTATTGCTCAATATTTGTCAATGTGATCACTGTTTCCACAATAGATAGTGGGATGTGAAGGATGAGTGGCTGGGCCAAGAGGGGTGAGATCTCCTGGTGTTCAGATGCGTGCAAGTCCCCTCACACAAATTGAGGAGAGTGCTGAGAATGGCCTCACAAGCCAAACTGGGATGCCAGCCTGGAAAAAGCTATTGCACACCATAAGATCCATAGGGAAATCCCCCATAACTCTTGCTGTGGTGGGAGGATATGTTTGTGTTTGTGTGGATGGTTCATTCAATAAGAGGATGGAGCAAAAGTTGTCATAGTAGTTGAGAAGAGCTGTTTACTCAACAAAAGGCCTCTGTGTTTCATGTACAGTGAGTTGCATTTGACGAAGGTTTGTTGAAATGAATTCAAGGCAATATAAAAGATTCCTGAAAGTGACAATAAGCTGGGGAACAAGGAGTTCCTTTGAAAATTTTGATTGTACAGCATGTTTCTGAAGAGGATTACACAGCAGTTGCAACCCGAAGAACTGAGAAGGGTGGAGTTTTCCTACTCCTGTGAGGATGCCATGATCCTCAATGAAATCATGACAATCCGGCATTCACATAATTGGAAATGGTTCAGTTTGTTCAGGGACAAGCAGTATGCATGGAAGGTGAGGGTAGTCAGGTACCCATGGTTGTGGCCATTGAAGCAGGTCATCATCCCCAAAGCAAAGGTTTGTTCTCAAAAAAAGACTTTGATCACTGCCCAGAGGAGGATGAAAAATGGTATTTGCATTTGGACTGGTAACTATGTACTCTCCACCACATGACAGCACCAACTAAACCATCAGATGAGACTATGACTACAGAAATGAGTGATTAAGTATACCATTGGTCTGGCCAGTGATCAATGTTACTCACAAGATGAGAGGTTTTTATTGTGTAACAATAGAGAAGGTTTTTGCATAAGTTTTTCAGGAGTGATGTCAATGATGGCAGCCATAAGAATTTATACTACAGCTGGCAGAGAACTAAAAGCAAATAACATGAGATCGGATAACACTCAGATTGCACAAATAGATACCTCAGTGATCATTCAAATTAGGATAACCTGAAGCTAAAAGAGGAAATGCAAGGGCCATTCCATGCTTGTGAGGACAGCAGATGTCTCACCCAGCAGGATAAACAACTGATGCCAAATTGTGATGTCCAAGGGGAGACAAAGAAACAACCCATGCCAAATCAGGTCTAGAATGTCTACCCAAGGAGCAAGGAACCAGATCAGAGAAATGTGGATGCCTTGATGTCTTGACAAGGGCTGACACAGATGAGAAGAAATGACTGATGCCAAATCGGGTTGTTAGGGCGATGTAGAACATCTGCCCAAGGAGAGGGATGTGGCCAATAGATGACAGAGCATCCAAGGGGAGACAGAAACAACTGATGCCAAATCAGGTCATTAGGGTGATGTAGAACATCTGCCCAAGGAGAGGGATGTGGCCAACAGATGACAGAGCCTTGCAGAAGGTGACGTCCAAGGGGAGACAGAAACGACCAATGCCAAATCAGGTCATTAGGGCAACGTAGAATGTCTGCCCAAGGAGAGGGATGTGGCCAACAGAAGACAGAGGTGAGAGAAAGGGAAAGAAAAAAAAACACAACTCACCATTAGCAACAATGTTGGAGCATGAGAGAGTGCTGAGGCATGCAGTGAGTGATGAGTGAATGTGGCAGGCAAGTTTAGAGTAGGTCATGATGTCTTTGTGTCATTCTGTGGCTGGACGAGCCCTAACCCTAAACAGTCCAGCAAATTTGCCCTGCCACAGAACAACACAAAGACATCATAACCTACCCTAAACTTGCCTGCCACATTCACTCATCACTCACTGCATGCCTCAGCACTCTCTCATGCTTCAACATTGTTGCTAATGGTGAGTTGTGTTTTTTTTTCTTTCCCTTTCTCTCACCTCTGTCTTCTGTTGGCCACATCCCTCTCCTTGGGCAGACGATCTACGTCGCCCTAATGACCCGATTTGGCATCAGTTGTTTCTGTCTCCCCTTGGATGTCGCCTTCTGCAAGCCTCTGTCATCTGTTGGCCACATCCCTCTCCTTGGGCAGATGTTCTACATTGCCCTAACAACCTGATTTGGCATCAGTCATTTCTTCTCATTGGTGTCAGCCCTTGTCAGGACATTGAGGCATCCACAGTTCTGCGATCTGGTTCCTTGCTCCTTGGGTAGATGTTCTAGACCCGATTTGGCATTAATTGTGTCTTGGTCTCCCCTTGGACATCATGATTTGGTGTCAGTTGTTTCTTCTCATTCAGTGTCAGCCCCCATCAAGTTGCTGAGCCATCCGTGGTTCTGTGATCTGATTTTTTTGCTCCTTGGGTGAGACATTCTATGTTGACCTTATGACCCAATTTGACATTGGTCATTTCTTCTCATTCTGTGTCTGCCCTCACCAAGTCATTGAGGCATCTGCATTTCTGTGATCTGGTTTTCATGCACCTTGGGTGAGACATTCTATGTCACCCTAGTGACCCAATTTGGCATTAGTCGTTTTTTCTCCTCATTCAGTGTCAGCCCTCATCAAGTCTAGGCATCCCAAGTTTCCTTGGACCAAGACCTCGTTTCCTGGGTTGGCTCATTCTCATCAATGCTCCTCAGGCTGCTGGTGGTTTTCCGATGCTTCCAGTGTAGCCTATCATTTGCACGTTGATTTCAGTGTTTCATTAACATTGGTAAGTAATCCTCATATTCTCCATGAATTCCTGTTGATTTACTATGGATGCTGTTCCTCATTCAACCTTTGAGTTCATTTCTTAACCTCAAGTCCTGACTTCCATCATTTGGCATGTATGTCGACAACAGTTGTGCATGGAATCTATGGACCAGAGTCACCTGTCTCGAGCCTCACAAGAAGATGCATATCTTACCATCATTTCCATCTTCTCCTGACATGTCCCACACACAGCACCGGAAGTCTTGCACCCACTTCTTGAACCCACTTCTGGAAATTCTGGTTGAGGTTGTCAATTTCTTCATGTGTGATTTCAAGGTCAATGCAACATGTAAGCAGTTGAACCACTTTCATGAAATGGTTGTAATAGTGTTCATTCAGGAAGCACCCTTTAAGAAGCACAGGTGCAAGGTATAATGTCCAAATTGAATAGGTTTCAGCGATCATATGTGCCTTCTCCAACGCAACATTGGGGGAGTGGGACCCAAATGCAGCAGGAATCGTTTAACCAGCCTGAAAGGTTGCTGATCGCTTCCCAGACAGTTTTCATAAACACATAGTCCTGCCCATCGTGATCCAAGTCCTTGAATTTCCCAGTCCATAAGAGAAACAGATTAGGGATTAGGTTCACCCAAATGAGGTGCATGAAGTCATAGGGGAATGAAATCGGAAACGAGAGGGAGCTTAATGCACTGAGCAATGGCACACCTTTGATGCCAAACATGGTGGAAAATCTATCAAAATCTTTGTTAGTTGAAGCAGATTGAGCTATCTCTGCTTGTTCAAGGAATGATGCATGATTGCGAAGCAAAAGAGCAGATGGGTTGTATGAATCCTGAGAGCCTGGAAAGAAAGAACCATCCAAGGGCATGTAATGTGTTTTTGTGCCAGGTTTGTGGATCCCTCAAATTTCACACATTTGACATGGAGCAATGGTGTCATGTCCCTTCATATGCATAGTCAAGGAGACTGCTGGAATATCACCAAAAAAGACAATTAAATATGCATGAAGAATGAAAATTGACTGCAAGAGTGCATCAAATGCTGAGACCCCAATTTCAAGCTGGACAAGTTCCTGGACAACTGGCCACAAAAATGAATCCAAGTCAAGGGGTTTCTTGGGAATTGATCCAAGAGAAATGATATTTTTCTTGTGAAACCTTGTTTCAGGAGGGTGTAATTGAACAGAGTGAGTGGCCAAGCAGCCTTGTTCCAATGCTTGAAAGGGCAAAAACCATCAGTTGACAAGCCAAGTGTGATATCTCAAGGATCAGAAAAGAACCACATGGGGAGTTCTTCATTGCCAATGGTGACACACTTCCCCAGTAGTGAGGTGTAATGTGTGCCATCGAGGATATTGGTTACCTTGGTTGGATTGCGCACATGGTTTGACTTGTATTGCATTTTTTCAGCATAGGTAGAATTTGCTACCATTGCCCAAAGACACAGGATGATGGGAAGATATTCAAAGTATGAATGTGGGGTTGTCCCATTGGCTTTGTAGCGATCAGCCTTACATTTTTGGCACTGCTGCAAGGTCTCATATGGGCTGGTATAACAGACACATGAGGAAGGGCAACAACTGTAGCATATGGGCTGAAAACCTGAGAGGAACTGCACCTGTTTCTCTGTAGACTTGATTGAGTTGAGGGGGGCTTGAGGAAAAGCAAAGCAAAATTTGTTGAAAGTTGCATTTGTGATACCATCTTCAACTTTAAGGGTGTAGGCATGGAGAAGGGTTAAGTCACTTTCATCCAGAAGTTTGCCTTCTGAAATAAACATCAGAAAGCCATTTAGAATCGGTTCCAAAGTTGCCAACCTATTTCTGCAACCTCTTTCATAAAACCATCACCAAAAAGGTCCCAAACTGAAATTCCTTCCTGGCCTGGTTCAGCAAATGGCATGTCTTCTTCATCCTCAGGCTCATCATGATCACACCCCATTCCATCCTCTTCATCTTCCATGTTTAAGTTCTCTTCTGTGATGCTCACTTCCACCTCACCTTCTTCCCTCTCCTCCTGCTTGATAAATTGGACATGATTGGTTCCCCAGCATACTTGACCAATCCACTCAATATGTTCTGTGATTTGGCAGGATCAGCAGGCCATTGACAAGCTGTACTGATCATGGCTATCTGCATCATCTGGTAAAGGAACAAGGTTGGTCTTGTGTTACTGTTATGGGTGTTGGGGAATGCTGCACAGACAAGGACTCATCAACGTTGATGGTGCAAGGTGATGCTGTGGATGGAGAATCATGGTGGACCCAAGATGGCCCTGCCTTGCTCATAGGAAAGTCATCAGATTCAAAAAATGCCTCTCCAGTTTCACCTGAGGGATTTTCAGATGAAGGGCTGTCAGGCCAGGAAGCTTTTCTTGACAAAAACACTTGATGAGCTGGTGCATGGCAACCAAGGAGCCCCTGCTTCCCAGCACGAGCAGGTGAATGTATTGTACTTTGAGCCTTGCTTGTGACCATGTAATAATGAATGATTTTGTGAAAGAATGCTGGCTGTCAACAGTGCTGGTCTCTGTCCATTCAGATGTCCAAGTTCAACCTTCTGAGTTACATAAAGATCGCAACCACATAAGCATATATGCTTAGGAGATGGAGCCATGAGGCCATAAAGAGAATAAAAGAAGGATGGAAGAGGGATGGCAGCTTTATTTTGTAACAAATACATTCAGGGAAGCATTGGAACTATGATCTGATTTCAAGACTAGTCAGACTAAGATCTGGGAAAGAAAATGGTGATTTAAGGCACCAGAAAGTATTGGCAAGGAGAGCTCACAAAGACGAACAAGAGTAAGGGTCATTTGAAGGATCCGGTGCTGTGTGTGGGACATGTCAGGAGAAGATGGAAATGATGGTAAGATATGCATCTTCTTGTGAGGCTCGAGACAGGTGACTCTGGTCCATAGATTCCATGCACAACTGTTGTCGACATACATGCCAAATGATGGAAGTCAAGACTTGAGGTTAAGAAATGAACTCAAAGGTTGAATGAGGAACAGCATCCATAGTAAATCATCAGGAATTCATGGAGAATATGAGGATTACTTACCAATGTTAATGAAACACACTGAAATCAACATGCAAATGATAGGCTACACTGGAAGCATCAGAAAACCACCAGCAGCCTGAGGAGCATTGATGAGAATGAGCCAACCCAGGAAATGAGGTCCTGATCCAAGGAAAACTTGAGACGCCTAGACTTGACAAGGGCTGACACTGAATGAGGAGAAGAAATGACCAATGCCAAAACGGGTCATTAGGGTGACATAGAAAATCTACCCAAGGAGAGGGATGCAGCTGACAGACAACAGAGGCTTGCAGAAGGCAACGTCCAAGGAGAGACAGAAATGACCAATGCCAAATTGGGTCATTATGGCAATGTAGAATGTCTACCCAAGGAGAGGGATGCGGCTGACAGATGACAGAGGCTTGCAGAAGGCAATGTCCAAGGGGAGACAGAGAAATGACTGATGCCAAATCGGGTCATTAGGGCAACATAGAATGTCTATCCAAGGAGAGGGATATGGCTGACAGACAACAGACACCTGCAGAAGGCAATGTCCAAGGGGAGACAGAGAAATGAACAATGCCAAATTGGGTCATTAGGGTGACATAGAAGGTCCACCCAAAGAGAGGGATGTGGCCAACAGACGACAGAGGCTTGCAGAAGGCAAGAGAAAGGGAAAAAAAAA
>QLOK01015265.1:740-47508 GCA_003313805.1 Tricholoma flavovirens
GGCCAGTCGATTTGGCCCATAAAACCCATCCCAAGCTCAATCGAAATCACACTGGACCCTTTTTGAGCTTAGGTGGCCCACTTCACGACCTGGCACTGTATCCTAAATCAATACAATACTGCCAAAATACTTGAAGAGAATTATGGTAAAACTTTTAGAAGTACCTTCAAGAATCAAGAAACATATTCCATACTTCCCACAAGGTATGGTGCCCTGCACCCAGTGTGGGTCACAAGAGTTGAAAAAAATATTCTTATTCTTCTTTTTTGACATTGTAAAGCTTTGTCAGAGTATCCTTGAATCCCTGATGGCACAATCCTCTTGCAGATCTTACAATGGAGATCGAGGAATCCTTGTAAAAGACATTTTCTACGATCCCTCGATCCCAGAATTGGCAGAAAGTACGTAAAAAAAAAGGATTGTACAATATTCATATTTTGTCACGAAATGTAACATTTTGATCACATGATGTTCGGAGGTCTATCACCTTACTTGCTGGCAATGTCTCGCCGGGCTCTCGATCGCGAGTGCAAAATTCACAACACATTACTGCCAACTCCGCAAAACTTCATCAGCCAATTGCGTCTGCGCTATTTCGCCATTCTATCTTGTAATTTGAATTTTATAAAAGCGATGGGGACAAAGAGGATCAGAATTCGAACTCTGGCGAGCTCTCGATGACGTTTCATCGATATCGATATCGGTAATATGGTCATGGTACTTGTTGCAAGGACTTGGCGAGGACGGTTGCGGCCCGGGGATCTCATATATCATACGAAGTAGGGTGCGTGATCTCCAGCTGCCAACTTCTCATGAATCCCGCGAGGTCGTTCCGCTCTAACTATACATATTTCATATCCTATCGCGGCCTTAGAAACCGTTTCATCAACATACATTAAATTGGTGCCAAATCGGTGCTCATGTCCAGCCTCAGTATAGATATCGTGATAGGTTACTGTACGTACGATTCTGATTAGTCTTCTCTACACCCATATCGTCTCGACACATAAATATAGCCTGCTCAACATATTTGCCCGCCTTGACCCCGCCTTCGGGCATAACCAATCAGCTGATGATGAAGTGACCCCTACCATGGTCAGGCGATAGCTTGACACGATAGGCGTCTTCTGAATGGGCGGTATTCTACGATTGGGCTTCTTAGACGTCACTCTTGTTAGTGATCCTTGCGTTTGGAAACTCAATCCCACAGATTTACCGATTAGGCCTTTGTTCCCATCCAACACGTGCTCCCACCTTGTGGCTGATTAGACTTTGAATCTTGAGAAAAAAGGGTCCGGCGGAGATTCAGGATGTGCGAGTCCGAGACTCTGTTGTTGACAGGCCAAAACATCGAGCGCTATCGAATTAAGGTACCAGGGCGGGTTATTGTTCACTGTTTGAAGAACAAGACGCGGGGGGTGGCGTCCCGGACGATAGTAAGAGCGCTGCTACGATGAAATACAATGGATTCCTCTTTAGCGCTAGCCACATGACTACAAAGGCTATCGGACAAGACTTGTCTATTATATGAACGAATGGGATGTGTGAAATTTCAGTGTCTAATGGGACAAGTCGGAACTATCTTAATTTATGCATATGCGTCAATTCGATTCCGAAGTGTGCGTGTGTTTAAACGTGATCAATTTTTTCTACATGCAGCCCGATAGCATCGCTGGTCTCTAAGTCATCAATATAGTACAATAAGAATAGGAAGCTTGACTAGTTATACAGTGCTCCAGTATCTGGATATGTTGAACAAACAGGATATCGCGCGGGGACAGCAATGGACGAGGAATAAAGATGTGGTGATAAACAAGATATCATGACAGAAAACGGACAGGCAAAAATCCGCTATGCTACAAGTGGTTGAGATGGAAATAAGGATCATTGAGGACAAAAAGAAGGTGGTATACTCGGAACGTTCAACATGCCGAGAGAGAAGAATAACTGCGGTCGCTCGCATAGAACTGACTGGTCAAAGGGAATATTCCGGTAAAGAAGCCATAAATGCTGAGAAGACTAGATCCTGAGTTGCCATGTGGGTCTTCGAGTGGTCCTGCTCGAACGAGTGAGGAAGGCCGTATCCTGTAGGCAGATCGGGGGTATTCGGGTCCGAGAACTGTCGTCCAGTGAAGGGAGAATTGTTGCCATCTGGATAGGCTGGGAATTCTCCGAAAGACTTCACGAAGGGATGTTCAAATGCGTCTAGGTAAGGGGTGTATCCATCAGGACACGGGCTGTTGGGGAAGGAATCGGACGGAGTCGTGGGCATGCTACCACTCGCGGGGGAAAACGGCGAAGAGCAGCGGTTCCAGTCATCCATACCCATGAACGACGGGGAAAGAGGTGATGAAACCTCGTCATCAGTAAGGCTAAATATAGTGGTGCCATCGAGAGGGCTGATGGGCTCTGCGAGAGGATCGCATGTGAAGGACTGCATGGGGGAGCCATGGTTGTCAAAAGAGAATGATTCGAGATCCTATGTTGGTGTATTTAGCATTGAAAATGCAAGGAAAAAACAATTATAGAAACTACGAACGAAAGGAGTGGGTTGTGAAGAGAATGAGAACTGATCGAAGGCGGGCATGGTGAATGCCTCTGGGTAATTTTCCTGCATCGCCGTGGTAGGCATGGGAGAGGTAGAGATGAGAGGGGAAGAAGGCCGTGTACTCGACGATCTAGACTTTCGAGGGAGACGTCGCTTCGATTCATCATCGTCTGGGATAGGCGCAGACGACGAACGACGGAACGAGCGTGCTGTGATCGGCGCCTCGAAGCGGGTTATAACTTCGGGGACATGATGTTTATCGAATTCCTGAATGGCCATGTCGAGATCTTGACCTTTCTTGCCCTCGACTAGTAACTCGGCGATCTTGGCGCATCGCTTGTGATCCTTTGGTCCTACCTCTCTAACTTTCCGTTTTTCGTTCCCTTTACCTCTTCCCTGATTGGGCCTAAACGCATACTGAGGGAACTTGCGCTTGTGCTCGTCTTGCGCAGCCTTGGCTTTATTGTGCCAAAACTGACGCTCGCCATCGGGAAGGCCCTTCCATGCGAGACCAATAATTTTAGAGAGCGTGCTGTGGTTGGTCTCGACTTCGGAAGAAACATGGTTGCCTTTGATGAACGAGGAGCGGAACAGAATAAAAGCGTTGGGTGGGCGAGGAATATGATCCTCAGGCTTCTTCTTACTGTGGCCGGCCCGGCGAGGCGCGACGCAATCATCGGCAGGAGGGAACATGATATACTCGGACGAAGGGGGATCAACGAGTGGGGGGGGACCCTCATCGAAAGTCACTGGCGTGACAGTGGGTGCGAATGTGATACCCTCCATCTCTGCGACATGAGGCTCGACAAGAGGCGTCCAAACGAGCTCATTACCTGTAGATCAAGATCAGTCGCGCATACAATGCAAAGATAGGGATTGGGTGATCTGACCATGTGCGACATTGCGCCTGGAAGATTTTGACCTATCGGGGGGCATTTCACCAAAAGCCTGAGCACTTACGATCAGGAGTCAGGACTTGGGAAGAGAATAACCAGACGGCGAGGTGAATCTGTCCAGAACCGAACAGATAGAATCTTTGGGGAGAAAAGGTATCGCAGAAAGGCACGTTTTAGCCTCGAGGCACCCTATTTTATACCCTCCTCCCATGATTGTTAAGAAGGGTCCAAGCAACTCCGAAAAAGCCTGCCATGATCGAGATCCACCTAGCCATCATCATCACACCTTGCAGGGCCGGGTTACCGACTAATGGCCTTATCGTGATCATAGATTATCGCACCTTCGCCGAAAGCCCTTTATCAACTTGATTCACTGTTCAATGACTTGTATGTGGTTAGTATATTATGTACGTAGGACTCGGATGGCCCATTGACAATTGACAAACTCATAGGCAAAGAAAGACAAATGGGGTATATTTTGCTATATTTGGTTCAATCAGTCTTTTGTGACGGAAGTAAATGTACCATGTCTTTAATATTATGTAATACTTTTATTGCCTCCGGTGCCCGGGGCCATCTCACCATATGCCTCCGTCGCTGCTAGAAAGTTGGCTCACACAGTCTGTTGTACCACATGGCCCCCAGTTACCAGCTCCCTGATCTCCTTAATCTTTGTCGACCCTTCGAATTGCGGACAAATCCATCTTGTCGTGTGGTCACTTTAGCCTCGGATGTATGGCTTATAGGGTTGAAAAAAAGTGATTCTAGTTTTGTTCTCACGGAATCCGAGCAGTCCTCGCTAGGCACCACGAAAGTTGGCCTCCTGGCAGCTCTGTGCTTTCCAAGTTGCGATGGTGCCCCATTACGACTGATAACTGACTTCCTCCATCTTCTTGTCCTTGCCAACGAGCGGATGCGTGTCGCCGATATCACTCAATCACTGTCGCTGGTAGCGAATAGTAAAAACGGGCTAGCTCGTTTGGGCAACCATGAGCTCTTCCGATAGTTCGTTCTTCAATGTTATTACACGCTCCCGTCCCTTTTTGACTTCTTTTACCTTCTCTGTGCTATTTCAGTCTTGTACCGCAAATCGTGCGACTTTCTGCGAAGGCACCACTCCTATGGGACGCCCACTTTACCCATTCAGTGAATTCTTATTGCGATGCACACTTACAACTCATGAACAAACGCTGGAACGGTGCCAGTGTAATTCCCGACATAAATGAATACCTTGTATTTCGAAGGGAACTGTCTGGCTTTGGGATGGTTCTCGATCTCCTTGAGTTGACTGAGAACATGACATTGCCTTCTATGGACACCTACTTTGGTGAGAAAATGACCCATCTCAAAAATCTTGCCCTGGACATCATTTGTTGTTCTTTGGTACGGAATAGAAGAAACTTCTTCCTGATTTGAATCATTGACTAGTCTAATAATGCATTAGGATGTTGTATCTTACAACCGTGACCAGACTCAGGATACCAGGCACAACCTCGTCACAGTCTTCATGACTCGCAAGGGCCTTTCAATACAAGGAGCGCTCAATTCAGTTGGCGCCTATATTAAGGACCTAGTGGATCTGTTTGTCGCTACTGAACGCGTACTCCTGGATGCATGTGTCCCGACGCCGCCGCAATCTAACCAATCAAGTTCAATGTTCTTGTATTCGCAGGCCTGGAATGGGTTTCCATTCTCACGTGTTTTAGCCATGTCCCCGCCACTGACATCAGAGACGCCGCTGCATGAACGAGGCGATACGTCCCCGGGTGATTTACCTTCATATGTTCAGTCCCTTAGAGACTGCGTCGTTGGCACAATCAACTGGGCATATGAAACTGAACTTTATTTCGGAAAGAAGGGAGAGGAGATCAGGTCCTTTGGCTGGATTTTTTTGAATCAAAAATTCAAGACGGATGGCGAACTTGATAAGTGAATACTTTTCCCCCTTCTCGCGTTCAAGATGGTTGACAACAGCTTACTCGCATCTATATAGCATTCACACTGTCGCAAGTTAGTTTGTACCGCAAAACGAAGTCCCGGATAAGCGCATTCATGCATCTGGGACATTATTGCCACCAACGGCGTACTGCTCAACTGGAAATCAAATGATAGAGAAGAAAGAATCCATTGTGAGCCTACACATCATCGTAGCAATATGTTCACAACTTTACAACCCACAGAATGCCAAGCGTTCAAGATTCAACGTTCATCATTACGACATACCCAGGTCCCAACCGCTTCATGATGGTCTTCTAGCTCAGAAACAATCTTTCTGTCCATCATGGCTCAGTCTTCTTCAGGAACCTATCTGACGCCCTCAGATCTATGTTGGATACCATGACTTATCGCATAATCCATCCTTGCGGTTTACTTGGCGCAGAGAAACCTGCCAGGCATTTGTTGTGCGTCGGGCTTCAGGTAACATGAAGTAGATCCTTCAATACCGTGGACGATTCTACATGCCACATATCAGTATTCGAAACCGTATCTCTGATGTTGGGAGGTACTTATCGATGTTGACAGAATTCTTCCTTCCAAAGTTCGGATAATCGAATCTTACCCGATGGGTAGATCCCAGCCCCGAGGCTCTGGGCCCTCTTTGTCACTTCCATTTCAAGCCCCTCAGTAACCCACACCATGTCAACCCGTGCCCTGACATAATACGATTCGGAAGTACGGGAGGATATGTTTGGCCTGCCCATCAGATATTAGCTACATCCCTGAGGCTGACACTCAGACAGCCAAATTGTCGGGCACTCGTGACCCTTTCCCCACTGGTCGTCGGGACGACTATGCGAACAAACCCTCAAATCTATTTCAAGGACTGTGGGTGAGGTGCCTTACTACCACTGATCTGTTATGGATAGAACTCTATAAGATGGAACCGTAAAATCCGAGATGCAGGAAGGAGTGGAGTACTTTTGCTACTTGTGATAATACGTGTTTATCATCGCTTCTGTCCTTCCAACGCACCCCTCTTCGTTAGCAGTCAAGAATCTGTGAGGAGACTCCATTACCTGTGCGGTATCATAATTGCCATCGTATTGGGACCGCGCCAGAATCATTCCCTATGTCGTCCATATTTAGTCATATAGCGCTTACTACGTGCCAGCCGTCCGAGCAACTTGAAAGTCCAGCATGGAAGACACAAACTGTTAGTTCAGGTCTGTTTCCTTGAAGCTAGTAGCTCAAGGGACACCACACTCTCCCCGCTTCCTATATATATCAACCGCAGCCGATCCACACGGTGAAGTACATATGTACATAACGCCACAGCGCTCAGGAACCGTCCGAGTCGGTCACGGTGGTAATATGCTGTTACTAATACGAGTTCGCCCGGCCACTGCTCAACCTGCTGCATCTCCGAGTCTCAACATTTTGTCCACCACGATCATGAAACTCACGACTTATTATCTACGCCGACGTCACCGTCGGCCTGGCATGGTTCGCCCTCAGGTTTTGCCAGAGCCGGCGCCCCCGCTACCTCCAGAACTATGGATGCTCATCGCAGAATTCATGGACCCAACCGAATTAGAGAAACTGATTGGTCTTAATCGCGTCTTTTTCGACATTGTAATGGACAAACGTTATCGAGAAGTCAAGCTTATCGCTTCGGTTCCATTAATCTGGTTTAGAAAGATTGATGCATTAAAGTACGAACTTTTTAGTTATTTCGTGCCCCTTCAAGTTTTCACTGATTTTTATAAGGAGTAATAACTTAGCGCGTCGAGTTCAGACTTTGACTATATGGCCCGAAGTCATGTGGAACGCCATACAGACTGATCCGCCGGCGCAGGTAGTAGTACTCGATCAGCAACCCCAGCCACTAGTTAAACGGACGATAATCTCCCGGATGCTCAGGAGACATAGTCAACGGACGAATGAAGCCCTTGTCACAACCCCACCCCCTCTGTCCTCGGATGTACCCATGTCTGTGGAGGATAGACATGCTCGCGTGGTTGATACAATTGAACGGCTTTCCAACGTCCACCACCTACGCCTCCACTGGACGAGGTATCACCAAAGTGGCATGAACCATCCTATTTGGCCACTTTTGGCCGAGATCTGGCCCACTATTGGTCCTCGTCTGCGTTCTCTATTCCTCGACATGCCGTTAGTTGCACTTACTTCCTTCATCACATCCCTGGAACCCATCACATGGCCCACCAATATTCGACGGTTGGATATTGTGTTTAATGTAGACCGGCAAATTTCGTCGGAAACGACCGCAGATGGTATTCATACCATCCTTACTTTCGTCCGTGGTCATTCCAGTATCCTCGAGTCGCTGTCAATCACAACATATGGTCACGTCGATCTCTCACCCTTCTTTAGGAAACTGGGATATCTACCGTGCCTCACCACACTTTCCCTTATTATTCCTTTTGACGACAATCATATTCTCGACCCTTTGCCTTTCAAGCAAGTCCTGATGAATCATCCTAATCTCCAAAGTTTAACGATCCAAAACCGATTTTCAAATTGTTGCGGGAATTGGCAATCTCGCCCAGATGTGGTCTTTTTGTTTGACCAGTGGGCTCGCAAGTGTTTTGAGGATGTAAATCTTGCACAGCTGAAGGAGTTCAAGCTCGGAATGAACTACCCATACCGGATCACGCATGCCATATTGGTTGCCATGGAACCTCTTTGTCTTGCTTTGAGTTCCCTCATCATCATAGAACCATGCCTTTCATATGAGGCTTTAGAGGACATGCTCAGAGCTTTGCAGCCTCGCGGTCTCAAATCTCTCTCTCTCTCCATTTATGTCTTAAATGCAGATGTTATTGATTTACTAGCAGAGAGCTGTCCCAATCTTCAACACCTTACTCTCAGCATCGAGAACGTCAACTTTTCGAACAGAAACTTCAATGGTGATGTCAATTCCTTTCTGCTTGAAGAGGTGAGCGACTCGAGATGCTCACTCGGTCAATGATAACGTATCCTGGGATCCCTTTCCAAGGAAACATTTATTATATCAATGCGTATTAGTAGCAGCAGGAACCGAGTATTACATAATGCCTGGAAACTGCACAAACTGGACATCTCTCGGTGGGTATACGGAGCCGGACGACAGCGCCAGTCGAGTCTAATAAGAGCGCTTGCGGAGTTCATTCCTACAATCGACTCTGAGAGCCTTGACTTAGAGGATGCTCGATGTAGATTTGACAAGTATATAACTTAGGTTGCCCTAAGTAACTATGTATTTGCTTCTGACGCGTTCGTTGCACATTACGCACGACATGTCACCTGACCATGTAATGTGGGCAATCCCGGCCCGGGCTCCGTCACCTCCATCATGATCGATAATCCAGCATCACCCAAGAAACGGGGGAATGAGCTTATCGATATCTACCAGGACCTTCCCTTTGTCAAAGTAAATATTTCCCTAGTTCCGAAAACCTTTCTTTTCTAACAGAAATCGGGCAGAACAAGCGCATAAATCTCAGTAGCACTGCTCCGTTTATACCGACGTATGTCACGTCACATCTGCAAACTTCAGATCCAGGAGGGATATACGCAAGCCGCGTCCAAGGACGCCAGATCCTCCTCCAAAATCCTGCTCGCCAGAGCAGAGCCAGAAAAGAACTCGAGGACAGAAAAAAAAGGCTCAAGGCTGAGAAAGAGAGGAAAAGGAAGGGAATCATTAGTAAGCGCGAAGCGAAGGAGAAGGGAGTATGGCAGCTTGATAAAAGTCAAGCAAAGTAGGTGTTGAACCAAGCAAGGCTAGTGCGGAATGGTTCACTGATGTTCATATAGGTTCGATATTTTTGTACCGCTGCACCACTTGTGGATGGGCTACATGTCTGAGCTTCTTGGACTTCCTCAACCTTCGTCTTCCGCTTTGCCAACGACCCAAATGATGCCATCCTCTGCTGGGATGCACCCAAAGCTATTAAAAGCCGATTTCCATGGTTCTATGATCACTGGTACGTCTCATTGACTAGCACACCCTCTGTCTCGTTGATTCCCTATGAATGAATAAAAAGTACGTCAGAGTAAGAACCCGTGTCTCATCGGTTTATCTGGCATTGTGATCCACGAGACCGAAAACGCTTTCAAGATAATCACCCCGAAGGACCAAGTCAAACGTATGTAACCATATGACTCATTAAACGACATCCTAATTAATATCTCCGCAGTTATCCCAAAAGAAAACTCGATATTCGCCTTTGCGGTCCCCTTTTACTCCACCCTTCCTGCTTCATATAAACCGAACGACGCCCTACCGATCCCAGATCAAGCTAGTGCAACAACTACTGTCTTACAAGCTCCATATATGGAATTCGAGCTTCACGGAAATCAGTTCCGGTTCCGCGCTGCTGAGCGTGCAGGGCGCAAGTTCAAGCATAAGGAAACTGTCGAACTGTGAATATGGGCACATGCGCGTCGGTGTGTCAAGGTGGCAAACCATGGTACGTGGTTTTTACATCAACCTCTCGACCCTTGTTGAGAGTATATTCGATTGAATTGCAGGTATACCAAGTGTGCATTGTCTTTGATTATACCCATGGACCTGCTCAAGCCAGATTCTGCTGGTAAATGACTTTCCCAAGAAGTTGGAACCCTTGGAAGTGCGGATCCGAAGTTCGGACACCAATTTGAACCGTTGCACAGCTGGAACGTAGTCGAAGTGGTGTCAGTTCAATGAGCTTTCAAAACTGGCTGTTGCCAGTAATAATAATTGACTCTGATCTGACAACAACCTGCAACAACCTTGATGGGGTTCAAACGCCGCGTGAAAAACTTGTAAGACTCGTGGCTTGGCGGACAATGGCACATCTAACCTGTGCCCTTCCCTCTTCTGCCGCAAGCCACCTTTGAGTCTGACAGCACTACTATGAGCAATCGAGGAAATTCAGGACAAAGAGGCGGCGGCGGACGAGGTAATGACAGAGGTTTTGGTGGGCGTGGCGGTGGACCGCCTGGAAGAGGTGGTGGTGGATTCCGAGGTGGAGGGCGAGGCGGATTCGATTCTAGAGGCCGTGGTGGCCCTCCTGGTGGTCGAGGTGGTGATGGTCCTCTCATTTTCGCTGAAGGCGCTCCTGCAGAAATTCCACCCCGACTTTCTGAAGCCAGCCATGCCGACCTTATCAAGTCTTTCAAATCTCTTACCATCAAATCTGAGCGCACCGTAAGACCTGGCTTTGGGACACTTGGAACGGCTGGAAAGCTTCGAACGAATTTCTTTGCCCTGAAGCTCCCGAAAGGACCCTTCTATGACTATATCGTTGAGATCAGCCCGATGACCAACATCAATCGATTGAAGAAACGGATCTTCCAGCTCTTGGAGCAAAGTCCTAGTTGTGCGCCTCACTTGCCTTACATAGCCCATGACCATAGTGAGAGATTGGTTGCGGCACGCAAATTACCACAACCGCTGGATATCCCTGTTCCATTCTATGATGATCACGAATCTGGTCCGAGCCAAGGTGCAACAGTGTATATAATTTCTATCAAGTTTCAACGTCAACTTAACATGGATGACATGAATCAGTACGTTCACCATGTGGTATACCAACTTGTCTAACATTTTTTCAAGGTATTTGAATGGTATTCCCAGGGCTCGAGATTACGATACTCAGCCTCTTGTATCTGCTCTAAATTTGATTCTTCAACAACATGCCAGTCGTACTGGTGTACGGGTTGGCAAGAACCGGTATTTCTTTCCCTCAGCCCAGAAGATCAAATTAGGGCCTAGAGTGGAAGCTTGGCAAGGGTTCTTTGCCTCTGTCCGCCCTACATATAAGGAGCTGATGGTCAATGTGTAAGCATCCTCTTTTATCGTATTCATTCTTCTGACTGGTCATTTGTATTAGGAATGTCTGTATGACCGCATTTATCGAGCCTGGCAATCTGGCAGACGCGCTTTTTGAGTTCGCAGGCAACTCGCGAGGAGCAATGCCCACCTTGCCAAAGTCGATGAAGAAGATCAAGATCAAGACGTTGCATCTGCATTACAAGAAGACGATCTTTAGAGTTGGGACGACGTCGGCTCGAAACACTAAGTTTCTTTGCGAAGAGTTAGGCGGAGTGGTAACGGTAGAGCAGTACTTCTTGAAGAGTGCGTCGCTTAAGATTGTCAAAGAACGTGCTTCTAATCTTCAAGATTCTAGAATACAATAGGAAGCTCAAGCATCCTGCCGAGCTCCCAGTGATCGACGTCGGAAGTGCGAAGAAAACTGTGTGGATTCCTGCGGAGCTATGCGACATTATTGCTGGGCAGCCGCTTGGGAAACTCAGTGACAGAGAAACGGCGCAGATGATCAAATATACATGCAATCCGCCTCGGGTCAACGCCGAAGCAATCCTTAACCGAGGTTTGCCAACACTTGGCCTGAACCCTAGTGCATCTCCGATTGGCGGGTTTGACATATCCATCGAACCCGAAATGGCCGTGATCCCATACCGCGAGCTCCCTCCGCCCCGTTTGTCATACAGAGTCGGAAAACCCAACGTGTCGAACGGAAGCTGGAACATCATGGACGTCAAGTTCCATCGAGGAGCTGTTGTGTCTAACTGGTGGATTCTCGTAGTGCGAGACGGCATGAAAAAGATCGAAGGACCTCAAGACCCAAACCTGAAAGCACTCGCCGAGGGTTTCGCTGCGAAATGCAAGAACAGTGGGATGACCATGCCGGTTGGTGCACCTCGGTTGTTGGTAGTTGCGTTACCCTCTCCGCACACCGACCCTACGAGAGCCGATGCTGTCGATAGTATACGATCGACCCTTATGAAGGGATTACACGACAAGCGTGGGCAAAAGCCGAGTTTTGTGCTGGTCTTGCTTGAAAATCGGGACAATTTCATTTACCCTGGCTTGAAAGTGAGTCATATCCGTTTCATGATAAACGACATGTGACATGCTAAACTTTAGTTAGCGTATTGGCGATGTCGAGCTCGGTATACCGACGGTGTGTATGCAGCTAGACAAGGCGTTAACTGAAAAAGGGCAAGATCAGTATTTCTCTAATGTTGCGCTGAAGGTCAATACCAAATTAGGGGGCATGAATCATACAGTGAGTCTCGGGTGCAGCTTTGTTTTGGTAAAGTGGTCTCATGTTCTGGTGACTTCTAGCTTGATGAAAATGCAATGAGATGGCTCACCAAGAAGAAGACGATGATGGTAGGGATCGATGTGACTCATCCTGGACCAGGTAGTAGGGAGGGGACACCTTCAATTGCCACTGTAGTGGCCAGCGTGGATGATTCATTTGGGCAATTCCCCGCGAGTATGAGGATTCAACAGAGCAAGAAGGAGGTAGTTATAAACATGATTTTAACCTCCGATTCACCTGGACTGACGTTCCATTAGATGCTCGACGAGCTTAGGGATATGTTGGTTGAACGCTTGCTGGTGTACGAGAAGAAGAACAAGATTCTCCCCCAACGGATCTTCGTGTACCGAGACGGAGTATCTGAGGTATGTCCATGATGTGCGGGATACTTTGTCCTGACATTGTCTGTGGATCCTATAGGGCCAATTTGACCAAGTTGTACAAGAAGAATTGGCACAGATATTGGAGGCATTCAAGAAGCTCGAGACGAAAGACCGGAAGACCAAATACCGTCCTCAGCTTTCGATCATTATCTGCGGGTAAGACATTCACCACTCATCTATGTAACTTCTCAGTCGTGTCACACGCTGCAGGAAGCGTCACCATGCACGGTATGTCTAGGAACAGCAAAAATTGCCCAAGCTCATCAGATCACAGATTCTTTTCTACCAACGAATCTCAAGTAGACATTCGGAACGGCAATACCCGCCCCGGCACCGTCGTCGACAAGGGTATCACAGGCGTGTGAGTTCTGCATCTTGTCTTCCAATTAGGCCAAATCATGTTTTCACATTCGTACACAGCTTTGACTTTGACTTCTACCTGCAGTCACATGCAGGTATCAAAGGACACGCGAAAGCGACGCATTACACTGTTGTGTACGATGAGAACCAGCTCACTGCAGACGAGATCCAGAAGGGCACGCACGATGCAAGTCACCTTTATGCGCGCGCGACAAAGGCGGTCAGCCTGATTCCTGCTGCGTACTATGCAGACCTGGCGTGCGAGAGGGGGCGATGCTACTTAAATGACTTCTTAGTCGATGATAAGACCTCGGCCGGTGGCAGGAGCGGAAAGGCTGATAGGGACGAGGAGATGGCTCGTGTATTCGACGCTGCAAAGACTGCATGGGGCGGAGGGGTGAGTCTGCCGAAGTCCCTGATTAATGGTTACTGGTGCTGACTTGATTTTCATCAGCTTCATCCCGATATGAGGGAAACGATGTTCTACATCTGAAACTACGACACTCATTGAATGATACGCATGTTCGTTGATGCCACCTATCGTCGCTAATTAAGCCTATGTTGAATGATGATTTTGTTGAGTTTGATACTCAATGTCGTTGTACAGGGGAAGGGATTATGTGTGATTATGAAAATCTTCCGGGTGTAAGTTCGGCTCGATACTGATTGTTGGGGGAAAAATTAAATTAAAAAATAAAAAAGGGCATGGATACTGAAGTAGAGTGTACACTCACTGGACACACATGCTCAGGCATTGATACTATTGTATTCAGCTTGTTCCAGTATCAGTATCATTTTCAAAAGTTCCGCCCTCAATGGTAACACATTTGATTGACATTGAGTTTTCTATCAAAATTTTCTGTGCACTACATGCACTGTGGTCTACTAAGGTCATGCATGTCAATATCAGTCTTATAGCTGGCCCTGCAGGCCTGGGTCTACTTTGTAACCAGGTGGAGCACAGTACATGTTAGGTTCTCAAAGTTGAATAGGTTGATGGCACTTTGGAATTTCAGTCAGTACATCCAAGGGGGTGTCAGAAAAAAAATTAAGGATACCGGGGTCGATTTTTTTTTAAAGCCATGAAGTGAGGAACTAACTAACCCACTGTGGGAACTAATGTCCTAATAAGTAAGGCATGTTAGCTTACAAATCATTGATGACTGACAGAAAAAATGTTTGCATCTTGCGTTGCAGCTGCTTTCACAGTGACTTTCTGGCTTAGCTTTGGGTGAAGGAAATGTAGATAAAGTATCTCAGAGGACTTGTGTCTGTAAAATAATAATATTAGCTCCCTCTTGTCTGTGTCACATGCATAATTCTGAACAATTTCCTTGAATCCATCTATTACAAGTTGAAAACTAGTTCAGATTCACATCTGAATAGAAAGGGACATTCATGCACCATTTTTAGACAATTTCTCCACCAAAAAGAAATGCCAAGGGTGGTGTAAAAGTCAGAAATCAGGGTGGATACAAGTGGCAGGTGTGCAGGTGCTACAATCCCTTCCACACCACATTTCAAACTTCATTTGTGGTAACAGGATATGATGCTACAC
This sequence comes from Tricholoma flavovirens, assembly GCA_003313805.1. NCBI lineage: Eukaryota > Fungi > Basidiomycota > Agaricomycetes > Agaricales > Tricholomataceae > Tricholoma > Tricholoma flavovirens. The sequence continues at coordinate 15,542 of QLOK01015265.1, forward strand.
ATTTAAAATAGATCACCTGAATATCCCAGCTTGTATATGACTTAAAATATTGGCATTGTTCTACTTCTTCAGAGTACAATACCCCAGGAAACATGTAAAATAATATGTTTACTTGATAATCATCTTCTGAGATCATTTATCTACAACTTCTAATTCTGGGATCGAGGGATCGTAGAAAATGTCTTTTACAAGGATCTCCATTTGTCAAATTTGTAAGATCTGCAAGAAAATTGTGCGGTTTTTTAAGTATGGTGTACCTAAAAATACTAAGTTACTCAGATCCCAGCTCGAGTCCTGAGCAAACTTGTAGCAGCATTATCACAATGCCTAGTATCAAAAAATGAACTTCTTGAAGAACCTGAAAGTGCCTTGGGTGCCAGGTGGTCGGAACAAAAAAAGGAAAACCACTGACACTGAGGCAGAGAACTTGAAGGAAAATGTAAGAGCGTCCTTCATCATACATTTGATTTTTTAACTGAGCTTAAAACGAGACACACTGATGCATCACTCATGCAATCCCAAAAGACCACGGAACAAGAGCCCAGAACCGAAATGAATCCATCACACGTCCATGTGATATAGCCTCAAGTTCGATACGCCTGGGCCGCGAGAGGTCATACACGAGGAGCGGCACTCGCATTCAATTTGAAGATGATTATATATTATGTTCAATAAAATGATTTCACTATGACTAAAACCCGAGCTGTGCCCTGGAAAGGCTGAATAAAGGTCGTGTATATATGTACTATGTAGACCTCCTAAGGTAAAATGTACGGCTTAAAGTCCGAGACATGGCAAATATGCGATTTTCTGCCTGAGAGTGGACGAGGCAGGTAGGGATTAGTGCGACGAGTTCGAGTCAAGTTTCACTCCGCATCTCTCGCACACTTGATCTGAGTCGACACTATGGGGAGCATAGTAAGTACCGGTCTAAACCAAGGAGCTAATATTATATATATATAGAAAACTTACAACAGACAGATCAAGCCGAATGGGAAGAACACCTGAAATAAATATTGCGTGGGCATCGAGGTAGTAATGAATAGGGCGGAAAACTCACAGCCGCAGTAATGATTCCACATACGCCATATCTTCTTCTGGGTTGATGAATGCCTTGTGCACAACGAGCATAGACTATTACAATATTAATGTTAACTTAGAGAAAACGGGCGCAGTGGAAATGGAGGTACGTTCGGCGCGATATTGCTCGCCTAATTGCGCAGCAGACAACGTTGGGCTCCGTTGGGGTGACGGTGGGGCAACGTGGTATGAGTCGGCAGGTGTCGGATACGAAGGGGGTGGTGGATTAAGGTGAGTGGCCGTTTTCTCGCTCATGGCAGACAAGCTCACTGGCAAGGGGTCAAGACTAGAGTGTCCGGGGAATGGGTGGAGAGTCGATTGGTGCTACATCGTATGTCGTATTATATATACAATAGCTGCGGAAAGTGCGGCTGTGTATGTGTGGAGGCACCTGCGTCTCGTGGTCACGGTCTATAGCCATATAGGCACTGCGCGTACCAGTCTGCAATGACTTGGAAATTCTCCACCGTGGCAGTGCACAACGCGTAGACGTGACGATCAGCGTGGAGTTTGAATTCGACTTGCAATCTGGCACTGGTACCGCCGCCTAATGCTGCGGGGATGCTACTCCGAGCCCTGCTAACCTGAAATCCGCCTGCTCCGGAAAGAATAAATACCACTGAATGTCTTAAGTGTCTTGTAAATAGTAAAAACCGGAGTAAGACTGGGACTCCATGAGACTTCCATCCCATGCACAGAGTGTTCTGAGATTCTGAGTACTAGAACGAGTAGGATCAGCCAAGCAAGTTGAGCAGGAAGTTGTGTTGTCGTCAAACAGCCTTGCTGGTAAATCTTTACTTTGATCATCTCCGAGTCATCCTTCCTCCTTCCTCTCTGATTCTGAATCTCTCATGCAGCTTCCAAATTGACGTACTGGAGCGACACCTCTTTGTGATAAAGGTCTATTCGTTACCTCTCATGGCACTTCAGATTTCATCCTCAGCCTTCGTTCTCGCCGAGGTCTAATTCAGTTTGGATAGTAGCATGTGGGTGCAAGAGGCGGTGCAGAATGTGTTCTAGCTCTGTACAATGCGAAGAGAGGAGCCGGGAGAGGAACAAGACAACCCAGGCAAGCCAAAGAGATAACCAGCACCATGAAGCGAGCGAAACATGTCAAGATCCTGGTGCATATTACCCCAACCGGCCGTACCGCGAAAACGAAAAGCATCAAGCTGAGACATGGACAGACATCCCTACACTTCGTGAATGTGATCATATCAACCTTGAGGCCGTAATTTTCGGGTGCGATGGGTGACGGCTTGTGCTCCTGGGAACGTACGAGGCCCAGGATGAAGAGGGGAGGAAGCCTGAGCATCGCAATATGGAAGTGCCCAGAGTGCAGAAGAAATTACAATGCGCGCTAGGGTTCACTGCTCGTTGTTATGATATGTTCTGACGGGGCATCGAAATTCAAGAGGGGACAGGTCCGAAAGGCAGCTGGGACCAATTAACTGGATGTAGGCTGGTACTCCTGCCTGCCTAAGATGGATGAAAAATAAACGACTCGTAGAGTAGACTGTAGAGGTGAGCATACTTACATAGAGTGTATTATTGCATCAACCGGACTTGAAAATGCCAATTCTACGCACACTTTTGTGTACATACGACTCGGATTAGTACGGTGCGAAGAAATGGCTTGCAACGGTGGGAATATTGTGTACAGCGGTTCAGTGCGATGATAACACCCAGATATCTGGCTTATCAGGCCCAGAATGCAAAGTTAGGGTCACACCCTGGTCCCCTGAGATGAGAACGACATCCCGTCTGAATCCCTGAAACTTTATTACATTTGCTTGGTGGGAGTGGCGCGGCTGAAAACGAGTTGGCCGATGAGAAAACGAGGCATTCAAGAACGAGGCGAGCCAACTTGAGTCTTGTAGGCAACGTTGACTCGGAGGGCTTGGTACTAGAAGCCCCGGCAAGACCGTCTGCCACGGTTCCAGGTCTCAACTCACTGGCAAGATCTGGGTAAGTTCTATAAATTGGGGCTCGAGCTGTTAACCTATTGCGCTTTCCAACCACCAGCAACTCGGAAAACCAAATCTTCTGCACCCAATTCAAGTTTTCAACACGAAGACGCAGTTCGACCAACGAATTTAGTGCCTTTTTTCCTTCAAAATTCTTTACACCAGCAGACAAACCGCCTCCTTACGCACTCCGTTCACTCCCAGTCTCAAAAGTCCAGTTCTTTACCTTCCTCACCAATCATCCACCTGGCACCCAGCAAATCTCATGCCTATGCAAATAATCAGCGACAGCGAAGACGATTGTCATGACAATAGCAATATCCCATACACCACGTGGGGTTTAAATACTCATCCCCTACCCTCACATGGCAGGGGTTACACCCTGAGGTCGAAGTCGACAACGAGCCTCAAGTTGCGTGTCTTTGGGAGTGGGTCCTCGTATATCTCACCTCGAGGTCATGATAGGGTCAAACCGATATGCACCACGCCCGGCCAGTTAGGTGCTGGCGAAACTGAAACGGAGGTTGACGAACCTGTAAGCATCTGGGATTTTTTTATCTCTTTGATATCCTGTCCTTCTCTTTCTGCAAACTCTTGTGCGTGATACACTCACTGTTGTATACCCACGTTCCACTTGCCATCTTCTAGCTCTCAATACCGATGATACTAACACCCTGCCAACCAGCCCAGACACCTCCCTACATCCCGCATCATTACTTCCTCCGGACCACTCATTCCCCCAAACACACTCGAACAACGCTTCACTCCCCTCCTCTTCGAATTTTCCCGCCTATTATCCATCGTCCCCGCTGTGATTGGCACCGTCTATAACCTCTACAACTTCTACCTGCCCCCAACACACATCGGTGCTCCCGAGCGTGTCGACTTCGCTATCTCTGCTCTCTGGGTATGTCCACCGTTGCGCAATAATCCAAATACCATTACTAATACCTCTCTCAACCCACAGGCCATACTAACAGGATACCAATGCCTCTCCCTTACCACCGGTCTCCTGACGCGATGGCGGCTTTACTACCCACCCCTCCCGACCTTAATCCGGCTCCTCGCCTTGCAAGGTATTTGTTGGCCCGCAACGCAGGTTACCCTTTCTGTCTTGGAATGTAGGAAGCGGCCTGTGATAACGTGGGCGGTGATTGGGACGACGACATGCGTGAGTAGGAGTTTGCAGATTTGGGTGACGAGTAACCTGTGGTGGGAGCCGAAAGGGGGGAGTTCGGGAACAGGTGTGAGCGGGAGTAGGGAGAGGGAGAGGGAGAGGGATGGCGATAGGGAGAGGGAGAGGGAGAGGGAGAGGGAGGGAGAGGGGGGAAGGAGTGTGCCAGGGTTGGGGAGTAAAGGGGAGGGGTACTGGAAGAGGTGGGGGGGAGGAAAGTGGGGAGGACGGAGGTGGGACTGGAGAGAGGTCGGTGTGAAGTGTATGTTGCCGGCGGGGATTGTGTATTTTGTGATGGCGTGGGCAGAGCAGTTGAGGAGGGAATTTTCGGGATGTTAGAATTGTGGGCCCATACTTGGTGTTGGTTGATTGCTGTTCTAAATTCATGCTGCATGGTTATGATTGTGGTGGGCTTATGGATATGGTTATTCCTCCGTGCTGTATCATTATTCTTATATTGCCGAATTTCCCATGGCTTGTGGAGTATAATAACTGTAGTAATATATGTAGATGTACTCGGACTCCAGCTGGTTACTGTAATTTACCCGGGAGCCAGCTACGCGTTCCGTTGTGCTTACTCGTCGAATGTATAGTCAGAACTGATCTGATCATTGAGAAGTTTGCTAGCAGGGAGCGGGACAGATAAAATTATGGGCTGCAGTGAGAGAAGCTCTGATTAAGTGCAATAGCGACGTCGAGGGGTGAGAGTAAGACGGAGTCCCAGTACAGTACCCAAATTAAGTCAAGAGCAAAGGATTCATCCATCGCACCAGTCTCTGTATGCCGGTTAGATACACCACCCGATAGCAGTCCCGATCTCTCGTATTCCTCTACTTTCCGACAACTGTAGCGCAAGACCCAGGCATTCCATCTCTCTCTCCTTTCGTCCCTGCATGCCATATGCCTTGGCGAGGAAGCACCATGCCTCAGGAACGGCCCATCCTGTCCCTCCCGTCAAACGTGAGAGGATCCCTGCTGCGAGATCAACATTGACTGAGCATGGTTGACCTATTCCACCACTTTCTGTTGAGGAGTTGTCTAACCCGCTTTCGATCAACAGGTAGATTCTACTGAGGTGAACGGAAGCTGACACGTCGTCTGGTGAGATAAGAAGTGCCTTCTGCAAAGCATCAATGGCGTGACGGTTTTGTCCAAGGGCAACATAATAGAGCCCAAGCTGAAGAAAAGGTTATTAGGTGAAGCAATAGGCAAGGGTAGGGATATACCTGAACCCATACAGCGGGATTGTTCTCATCCCGCACCTCCGCTTCTTGTATAGAGCCTTTTGCTTGTTCAATTTTGCCTAATCGTCTGAACGTCGCAGCAGACATCAGCCACAAATCGGCAAGCAAGCGATTTGACCGAGCGCTCCGAATATTTAGCCTGTTCTCTTGCGGCGGGGGCGGTGGGGGCGGAGGAGGAGGGGGTGACATAGTTGGAGTCCGATCGTACGGGTTGATTATCGAGCTGAGCCGTCGGCGGGAATGTATGGAAGAAGCTTGGTAAGATGTTTGGTGAAGAACAGCATGAAAATCTATTATCGGCGTCAGAATCGATTGATTGAAAGGAGGAGAGTCTGACTGACCGGGTGCGGAGTTTGACTTCTTTATCAAACTGCCGTTCTTCACGACACCACTACCGATCCTTCGGGAGATAGTAGTGATCCCCGCACGTCCTTGATGCACGCGGTTTTTCAGCATCTGTTGAACCTTCTTTGAGGTGGAGGTATCCCGATCAATGGAAGACGATCGCCCGACGCGTAGTCCGCCGGTTTTCTTCTCTGGTCTCTCGAAAGATGTGCGTGGCTCAGTTTCGGGGGGCGGAGGCGAAATGGTGATAGGAATCGACTGGAAATTTCTCTGGGGAGGATCTTTTTCGAGAAGACTAGGCGTCTGCGCTGGTGTATGGTGATCTGATGTTGTCAGCGGTGATATAGAAAAAGACGCAGGCTTTTCAGGGGATAGCCTGCTCTCGTCCGTTGACGGTCGTGGTGTAGGTGTTGCTAAGAAAGTGGCATGAGAAACGTCATTCCTAAATCTCAATAACAGACGAGGACATACGTTCGCTGCTGGCGCTCCTCTTCTCCGCATGAGCATGCCAGGAAAATACATCCACCCATTTCAATTCTGCCCCCTCTGGCCCCTCTACAACCTCTGTCAACGCAACCTGGGTCATCCTCAACTGTAGCGCATATTCGAACAAATCTTCATTCGAGGGATGTTCGTGGTCAGGAACAGGCCCCAGCAAGCTTGCTGTGGGAGGGATCTGGGATGCATTTGTCTCCAGTAGATACAGCGGAGGATTTGTTCCCTTCCTGTCAACAATAGCGTTTTGGATGGGGTTGCCATTTCCATTCGCAACTAGCTCGTCAAGAACCTCAGTATCAGCTTTCTCAATACTGCTCATCGAGACAGAAGATGGGATTCTAAGCATCTGATCGTCGGCCTTCAACGTTTCGATAACACGTTTTGGATCCCCGTCTTCCCTGTCGTGACCATAGGTCCCATCGTTCTCTACCCCATTGGTTGTTTCCTTTCCCCCACTCTCCCCGAGCTCTGCTCCACGTTCTAAAATCTCACCAGCAGCCTTCCACTGCTCCGTCGCCGCCAGTAATAGTCCTAATAGATGCCAATACCTGACCTCCTTCGGGTCTCCCTCCAACGCCAGCCCAGCGTGTTCAATGGCAAGCTTGAGATTCTGCGAGGGACCTGGACGGGCAAGGGAGAGCGAGAGGTGAAAGTACGCAGAAGGTGTGGGATATGTGTTGATCGATTGTAAGAGGAGGGCATGTGCGGCTGCAAGACGCGTAGGTCTGGTGTGTGGTTCTTGTTCTAGGCGGAAGAAGTGAGGATTTAGTATTAAGATATATAAAACTAGATAACAGACCTTTGAGCGCCAGCACGGAACCCCAGATCCCTTCCGCTAGGTCTACGCTAGCTCTCAGCCGCCGCCCCTCATCATCATTCGCATTGACATCAAGCCTTGCCCGCGCTTTCTCAATGTAGGTCCCCGCTTCCCTGACATCCTCGATCCCTTCCAGGCCCAGGATGGACGACGCAGATTTACACAGCATTCGTGCACCCGATACAAGTGTCTCCACCCAGCATTGATTCGTATCCGTATTATCCCCTACCGTCTCATTATTCGCATGCCACGCCTTTCCAACGACTTGAACGTATAACCGCAATGTACGTTTGGCTAGTGTGATGTCGCCCGAGGTGCGTAGCATTCGCGTCATGTGTCGTAGTACGCGGTACGAGTTGAACGTAAGTCGGGTGGCCCACCACAAGACCTGTCACATAAGCTCTGAACAACAGTAAACAGAAAAGAAACGAAGAGACTGACATCGATAATCCAACCCGCATGGTTTCCCATTGCGCCACTCGCCTCCCATATACCAACACACAAATCTACAAAATCCTCAACTTTTATATTACGCTCCCCAGCCCTCGGAAACGTCGTAGACGCACTCAGAATTGCGCGGTAGTCGTTTACTACTAATCGTGCGGTGTGAAGCCACGGCGGTGGCGCCTCGGACTCGTGATTAGTTTGCGTGACGGTACGGTGATGCCGCAATATCAGGGCACGGAGATAAAGTACTGATATTGTTGAGCGATGCACGGTACGGAACGTCGCGGGCCAGGACGCGCTGCATGCCTGGTAGTGGTTGAACCACGTCCATATCGAGTCTTCAGTGCCTTCGGGCTTATGTAGATCGGTAGTTCGCGAGCACAGGACCACCGCGCGCCAGATTAACCGTTCTACCCAACGCCACATTTCACGGACGTGGATAAAGGAAGATGGTGGCGTGGTAGACGAGGTGGCGTTGGTTTCGAAGGCAGCCAGAGTAAGAAGGGGAAACGCGTGGCTGTAAATTTTCAGGGCTTTGTTGGGCTCAGAGGGACTGAGCTTTTCCTGCGACATTCCTGTGGGGATGGGTCTGAGTCAGACATCGTTGTGGCAGTTGGCATGACTGAAGGTCGTGAATCATGGTTATACGAGGCCATCGAGGACAGTATGGCCAACCGAATTGACGGTGTGCGCATTCGCTCAACGGGAATTATAGAATTTTCACCTTGCAGACAGATACTTCTAAACATCTCCGTCATTGCCCAAGCTCGGTCCTCTCTGACCTCGGGTGCCGAAGAGTCGGCTAGCGACGCGAAGGTACTTCCAACAGACGATAATGACTGTCCGGTCCCGAAGGCCGGTGTATGCGTTACGCTTGAACTTGACTGGATCGAAATTTGTGATGGAATGTGACTTTGTAGATGTAGTAAGTCTGGAACCTTGGCCAGATGAGAGAGACATTCCGATGGGTTTCCAGTGGCATAGGCATAATATGCCAGAGTGAAATTAAGAGACTACGCGCGAAGGAGAACTATGAGGCAAATGTAGCTAACTTCAACGGGACTCACATCGTAGTTTGAAACCGTCAATCCCTTCAATACATTGTATCTTCTAGTCGCCTCATCGATTAAGTCATCTGGTAACAGACACTCGTTCCCAAGGTCCAGTTGATATACCTCCGACTCTGGTACATCATCTTGGTCGTCATTGGTAAAGTTTGCTATCAGAAGGATAGCGAGAGCGTGAGTGTGCGACCCGACTTCAGCGACGTCATCAAAGCCTTTGCAGTGCTTCCTAAATTTGCGAAACAGCTCCGGCCAGGACAGCAAGGTTGCATCGGGAGCTTTGGCAGGATGTTGGGTGGACCATTGCCCTGCAGCGAGGGTACATTTTAGCTGAGCCCAATAATGTCGGCCCTTGTGCGACATGCCGTTGAACGATCCCACTGGTGTTGCACACATCAGTCAGACCAAGTTTATATCACGTGTTCAAGTCCAGTGGCATCGTTGCAATCATGGTTGCCTCGGATGATCTGGCTAGATGGCCTCCAGTCCCTCCTTGAAATCTCCAGGTAGTAACAGGCAAGTCGTAGCTGACCGCTAAATTACGAACGAACACTGACTTACCGATTGGACAGATTTGGAGGTGCTGTGCGGATTTCTGGTAGGTTGTCACCTTCTATGCATCCAGGTCGGATAGTCTCCCAACATCGACAGGTATCACTGTATGGTTAAATGAGCCAACCAAAGGCATCCCTTCAATCAAGCTCATACTCGATGGAACGACCTTTATCAAGCGAGAGTTTAAGAAAGACGAACTGAAATTGAGATTGGATTTCAATCCCCTTTTGTGAGTTCTAGCCACCACTAGGATCAAATTGTTTATCCATACGAGGACCTCAGCACCCTCCAGAAGGGATCGCACTTGATCATCCAACTGCGCGAGAGATCTTTCTTTTGGTCCGCTAATGTTAAGATAACGGACACTTTACTTTCATTTGAAGATGCCCAAAATATTCTAGCCTCCGATGGATATCGTACGCCAAAATTTCCCATTCGTTGACCAAAGCTGAATTCTCTACGCCCAGATCATATGTTAAGCGATAACCCAAAGATTACGATCGACTTTGCCACCGTGAGTTATTCGAAGAGCAACATCTACTTTGACTCTATTTGCTCGTACTTAGGATATTAATCAACTACCGGAGATGCTGAGCACTGGCGTCGATATTGTTGCCAGTCGTAAGAGTGTCCTCGACCACTTGGGAAATTCGAGAACGTTTTTCAAGACGTTACTAGATTTTGGGACTGCAACTAGTGAGGTAAGGACTTGGTGGTAGTGACTTTAGGCATAAATATCTCAATGTCAGGTCCCGAAAAGCTTTATCCCGCCACGAAGGTGATGCTTGCTTATGTTAACACAATTTATAGGGTATGTCAATCAATGTTGTGTTACATTTTGCTATGTTTACGTCGACGTCCCTCTACAGCATCTTGAAAATCAAGAATTGTGCAATCAAATGGTCCTGGAAATCGCCGAGAACATGGCACACATATTGGGCTATATCGCCGACGTGCAGCAATTCGCAAGGCTTGTTCAACTAAGGACGGCAATCGAAGACATAACGCCACTGCTGGGAGATACGACGAATTTTATTATCAAACATACGTCTCGTGACGAAGCAGGTATGATCGTTCTTTGAGTTATATCCGACTGTGCAATAAGGCCCGCTGTACAGCAAATGTGTTGCGTGCCATGTATTCATCATCCGATCGAGACCAGGTTGATAATCTGAAGAAGCGCTTCGAGGTCTTTAAACAGCAGTTTGATCGTGGAGTATCTGTCCAGTCAGCTGCAACTCTAGAGACCGTGCTCAATGCCATATGTAAGAAATATCTGCTGGTGACTTTGTGGGTGGGTGCTAACTGTACTCTCCCTTCAGCATCGACCCATGATGATTCTCTTCTTGCGGAGCTGAAACCAAAGGACATCAGTCGTGGCTTGCCGACTGAACCATGTATGGAAGGGACACGTCAAGACGTCATAACCAAGATTAACGAGTGGATGGATGATCTACACGCTCCGAACATCCTCTGGCTTAGGGGGCATCCTGGTGTAGGAAAGTCTGCCATCGCCGCGAGTGTGGTGGAGCGACTCCATGCTTCACGTCGCCTAGGGTCGAGCTTCTTTTTCCAACGTAGCACAGCCGTCCTGACGACTCCCGCCGCCCTATGGCGTACAGTCGCCTTCGACCTCGCCCGCAAATATCCTGGTGTGAGAAAAACCATAATTGCAAAACTGAACGCAGATGAGATTAGCCTCAATACTGCTAATGTCAACATGTTATTTCGCCACTTGATTCACGAGCCGCTCATGGCCTGCACGGATATCCCCCGTGGCAGGCTTCCTGTGATTGTCATTGATGCACTAGATGAATGTGGAGGTCTTGATGGACGTTACTCTAATCATCGAACCAATCTTTTGCCCACGTTAAAGAGCTGGTGTCGTCTTCCTTCTATTTTCAAGCTTATCATCACTAGTCGGGGAGAAGATGACATCGTTGATGCTCTGTCAGCAATCGGGCACCAACTAATCGCCATTACCTCTGGTCAAATGGTCAGCACCCAATCGTTGGACGACGTTCGATTATTCCTTCGACAGCGATTTTCGTCCATTGCGATTCAGTACTGGAGATCCTTACCTCCTGATTGGCCTGGACCGCAGGTCATCGAGGAGTTGACTAAGAGAGCAGCCGGGTTGTTCATCTATGCCGAAACTGTACTTAGGTTTGTCGTACGAGGAGAACCTCAGCAGCAACTGCAGCAAATTCGGCGGGGAGATATGCAGAATGGTGACATGGGCGAACTGTACTCAAGAATAGTGACTATCACATTCCGGGATCCGACCTCGAAAGTCGTCCACGCGTTCCATTCTATAGTTGGAGCCATCGTCCTAGCAAAGATTCCTCTTTCTCACCTGTCTCTTGCGCGTCTCCTAGGCTTAGAAACATCAATGGTGGATTACATATGCCAAGGTCTCCGATCGGTATTGGACGCTGCCGATGTTCTTCGATTTAATCATCAATCAATCGTTGACTTTTTCATGGATCCATATAGGTGCCCTCCTCCATTTCTCATCAAAGCAGAAGCGCAGAATCGACAGCTGGTGCAGGCATGCCTTCATGTCATGAAATCCGATCTCCGATTTAATATTTGCAACATACCTTCATCATATTATCGGAATGAAGCTCTCACAGATATATCTGAACGAATTGAGAGATACATCTCTCCCCAACTCTCGTATTCGTGCCGTTTTCTTGCCGATCATCTCATGGACGTCCCATATGAAGTGGATATCGGTGAAGCACTTCGCTATTTTACAGATGAACAGTTTCTCTACTGGCTAGAAGTCTTGAGCCTCACAAAACATGTGAGCGACGCATCATACATTTTATCGTCAATAGCTTCATGGATAAAGGTAGGGTTCTGGTCATCTGAAGGTGGGAATACTCACAAAAATTTTCCTAGTCCCACAATGAATCTACCGCGTTGATACTAAAGGATGCAACTCAATTTGTGGCTGCGTTTCGAAGTGTTATTTCCCGTAGTGTTCCTCATATCTACTTGTCTGCCTTGCCATTCGCACCGACAGAGTCTGCTGTATCAAGAAGATACTTACATCGATACCCACATACACTATCTGTTCAGATTGGTGCGGTGCGTTACTGGCCAGCAATTCAGAATATGTTATCTGGGCATACAGCAGGGGTCCGATCCGTCGCGTTCTCGCCCGACGGCAAGCTTATTGCCTCGGGGTCTGTGGATATGACAATCAGGGTATGGGATGCAGAGACAGGAGACTTCGTGTCAGGGCCCTTTCAAGGGCACACCGAAGGACTCACCTCTATCGCGTTCTCACCCGACAGCAAGTATATCGCCTCAGGTTCTACGGACAAGACAATCAGGATATGGGATGCAGAAACAGGGGACGTCGTATCAGGCCCGTTCGAAGGGCACACCAATTGGATCCGGTCTGTTGCGTTCTCACCTGATGGCAAGCGGGTTGTCTCAGGGTCTGTGGACTGCACAATCAGGTTGTGGGATGCAAAAACGGGAAATGCAATGCCCATCCGATTCGATGGGCACAGTAAAGAGATTACTTCTGTCGCGTTCTCGCCCAACGGCAAGCGTATCATATCGGGCTCTTGGGACAAGACCGTTAAGGTGTGGGATGCAGAGACTGGGGACATCATTTTAGACCCTCTCAGAGGGCACGCCGGCAAGGTCAGCGCTATAGCAATCTCGCCCGATGGCAAGCGCATCGCATCGGGCTCCTACGACACGACGATCAGGGTGTGGGATGCAGAGACGGGGGACATCATATCAGGCACGTCCAAAGGGCACGCTGATTGGGTCCGGTCTGTCGCGTTCTCTGCCGATAGCAAACGCATTGTTTCGGGGTCGTGGGACAAGACAATCAGGGTGTGGGATACAGAAACGGGGGAGCTTGTGTCCGGCCCATTTGAAGGCCATACTAATGGGATCAGGTCTGTAGCGTTCTCGCCTGACGGCAAGCAGATTGCCTCGGGGTCTTGGGACAACACGATTAGGGTGTGGGATGCAGAGATGAGGAACATTGTGTCAGGCTCCCTCAACGTGCACACTGATTCTATCACCTCTATTCAATTCTCACCCGATGGAAATCACATCATTTCTGGGTCTTGGGACAAAACGATTAGGGTGTGGGATGCAGAGACTGGGGACATCGTATCAGGCCCACTTGAAGGGCATGCTGATGCCATCACCTCTATACACATGTCGGCTGATGGCAAGTACATTGTTTCGGGATCTGTGGACAGATCGGTTAGGATGTGGGATGCAATGACGGGGATTCTCGTGTTGGGGCCATTCAAAGGGCACACGGACTGGATCACCTCTGTTGCCTTCTCGCCCGATGGCAAGCACATCGTCTCAGGGTCTGTGGACAACACAGTTAGGGTATGGGACATAGTGATGGGGAATGCCATGCCAGCCGTATTTGAAGGGCACACCAGCGGTGTCAGGTCTGTTATGTTCTCGCCTAACGGCAAGCAGATTGTCTCTGGGTCTTCAGACAAGACAATTAGAGTATGGGATGTAGAGACGGGGACCATCGTGTCACGGCCATTCAGAGGGCATACAGATGGGGTCAGGTCTGTTGCATTCTCACCCGACGGCAAACGTATTGTTTCGGGGTCTTGGGACATGACAATCGTGGTGTGGGATGCAGAGACTGGGGCTATCGTCTTAGGTCCATTCAGAGGGCATACGGATGGGATCAGATCAGTCAAGTTCTCACCTGATGGCAAGCGCATTGCATCGGGGTCGAAAGACAAGACGATTAGGGTGTGGGATGCAGAGACAGGGAACACCATAATGAGCTTATTTGGCGGGCACACCGAGCCAGTCGCCTGTGTCGCGTTCTCCCCTGATGGCAAGCGCATCAGTTCTGGTTCTTTTGACAATTCAATTAGAGTGTGGGATGCCAACATAAAGAAGGTTACTCCAAGCTCCTTCGAGGATCAACCCGACATTGTCTCGGAGTCTGTCGCGGCGATCCAGATCTCGAACAAGACTTCAGATCTACTCACAGCTAACAACGGCAATTTAAGTATCTTCTTGGATAGTTCGCAAATAGACGACAATGGCTGGATTGTTGGCGAGCGTGGCGAATTGCTATTCTGGATCCCACCCCTGCACAGAGCAAACCTTTTTCGACCTAGTAACATATGCATCATAGGTGCAAACGTCACTCGAATTGACTTGAATTCTTTTGTGTGTGGTACAACATGGACCCAATGCTGTATGTAAAAAATATACCCTCTCCATCTTCACTCGGAGACTCGGTTCCCAGATCTCATATTTTATTGGTGTCTTCTCCCATATTATCTCCAAGATAGATTCAACTACGTCTGTCGCGACATTGTTAGTTCAAAACTGTCATAGACGGTTTTGCCTTACATGTCTGCGACGGACAAGGTTACTAGTCTAACCTAGATGTTCTTGAATGAAACTGAAATTACAAATGCGTAATACTGGATGTTCCACTAGCACTTGTATCGTGCGAGACAGATGTATGAAAGCTAAGGTTTGGCCTGGAATCGAATGGGGAAACGATGGCTGAAATAACCAGATAACTTGCGTTGCCTCTCGCAATTTGAGCCCTGTTACCGTCCTGATCCCTTCAGGTCCAAACTAATGCCCGCCTTAGCAAGTGTTGCGTTTCAAGTTTCAATTTCAAGTTTCAAGCTTGATTGAGGATATCTCGTTCCGTCCTTCCGCTGATGAGCCATCCGTCATTTCATTTCTCCTCGCGAAGTGTAAGTCGTTGAACCGCTGAGGTCTTTCGACCTGGATCGCCTCCTTGTTCTTGAAAACCAACACCATCGATTTGTTTTCACGGTACAATCTGTCAATATCTTCCAGATGTCGATTGGCTGTTTCAGGGTAAATGGCCCATATAAGCTATGGAAAATAGTAGTGAGCTCCGAGTATTAACGAATACCAAGAGTAGCGTACCGGAACAAAGAGAGCATTGAACACTACCCAAATCAGGTAAAAACGCCAGCCGATCTTGGCTATCCCAGTTGGTGTGACTTGCACGACAATATAGTTCGAGATCCTAGGAGCGAGAATGGCATATCAATCAATATTAACGCCCAATGCATATGACGCAATTTCACACCAATTCGATCCCGTTCCCAACGCTGCACCATATGTACGCATCGACAAGCTATTGATTTCTGTTGGATATAACCAAGGAACTCCCTAAGTAACGTGGTGAAAAATTTGAACCGCAGCTAAGGGTTAAAAGGAAAGTTACCTGCCAACAAACTCCAAAGAAGATGTAATAGATAAAGAAGAACGCGGTTGCGCCGGCACCAAATCTTGAGCCATCAATGGGATCACCAGCTTGAGATAGAAGCGCCGCAATGAAGATGTAACAGACACATTGCCCAGCTGCGCCCCACATCATCAACTTCCGACGTCCCGCCCTCTCGATCAATGTAAGTCCCAGGAATGAAAAGACAAGATACGAAACAGAATTGCATGCTGCCAGAAGACGAGAGAGCGTATTTGATAGACCTACAGAATTTTGCAGTACCAATGGAAGGCTATACGGACATCGTTAATCGGCGAAGGGAAATAAAAAGTCGGCCATGCTTACTAATAGCTGGTGACATTGATGCCGACGAGCTGTTGCATCCACTGCGTGCCTAGCAGAAGGATAGATGCTCCGAATGCGCTCTCGACGAGGCAATGTGTTACATACCTGCACCAAGTAGCAATCGTGATATCATGCCGGTGTCCCCTGTTCTCCCGCGGAAGAAACTTTTCAAACTTGGGGCAGTTTCCCGTTCTAATCTGACAGCCTCCAGAATTTCTTCTTTCTGATCCATGATTCTGCTATCCTGGGCTGTAGCCCCGTCACCTTCGAGGGCGACGAGCACATCTACACCCTCTTGCTCATATCCATGCGCAAGGAGCCACCGTGGGCTTTCGGGTAGCCATGGTATCGTCGAAAATAGGATAATAGAGAATACCAATTGAAATGCGATAGGGAAGCGCCAAACAACGTTGCCGCGAAGAAAGCTGAAGCCATAAGTCATCCAATTGCTTAGTGAAAAGCCGGCGATATTCATACTACATTAAGAAATCAGCCGAATAAACTCCGAGCTGGGGACGAAAAATGAATGTACATCATTTCAAAAATAACCAATTTCCCCCTCCAAGAAGGCTTTGATGTTTCGCTTTGCCACACGGGGGCCGTCGCTGTATTCATACTGCGAGACAAGTGAACATACGTAGAGACATGATGAAATATGATTACCCATTTCCGAGGCCTGGGTTGTTGCGCGATGATTAGAAGATGACGGCAAATATTCGGATGTGAATGTAGGCACCTGTAACCAATCGAGCCACAATAAGTTGTGCCCGCGAATACGAACAAGACTGAAGGATTGCTCCAATTGACATAACCGTCACTCCAATTAAGAAAGTTTTCTTTCGGCCAAGTTTTTCACCTATGATGCGCATATACACAAATCAATTATAGTGGCTGATAAAAGACAGACCAACAACCAATGCACCCATCGCGCCGAAGAAACTCGAAACGGCGAAAAAGTGGAGAAGTGACGATCTTAAGTATCAATATGCGTCCACAGGATGATATGTAACTACATACCAACCGATATCATACAAAGAGACAATAGTCCCTTGCAGGTTCGCATTTGGATTGCCCATGGTATCCAGGAAACTCTGTGTGACGATGATACCCCCGAACACACCCTGATCATATCCTACAGAAATTGATATTAGAAATTGATATATGACTAGATTAATAAGTATTCACCGAACAAAGCCATGGCTGTCGTGCATGCAACGGTTACCCAGATATTGAGTTGGGTACCCGTCAGACCAAAGTAAGGTGCCTTTCCATTCGACGAATCGTCCTCAGTTTTCAATTTTGCGCTAGTCATGAATCTTGCAGTGATGAGGTAAAATCGGGAGAGTAGGCGCAGTCACGTCATTGGTAGCACCGTCCGACCTCATATTAAGTATCAATGACTCATTGGGTAAATTGCTTCCCATTGCTTCCCACTCCACTGCCGATAGTAGGTGATCAATTCACACCTGTGTGATCAGAAGCTGAGGATATCCCAGTTGCTGTTCTTGTCTTCCCAAATCCGAGGAGGCGATATGGATTGTCGTAGGTACACAATTGTAGCTTTTCTAGGGTGCCTATAACCCCACGTACTTACATGAGCGTTAAACCGAGGGGTCCAGTGTTCAAGTTGCCACGCAGATATACGAACTCTTCGGAGAAGCTTTGGTGTCCGATAGGCCGGTCAAAATCGCAGGAAGTTAATCGTTCCTTGAGGAGCCTGAGGTCATTGTGCCGCGGTCCGATGAGTCGCGACTCCAACTTGCGCTTGAGTTGCACTTCACGACAATCATTGGAGTCCGTACGGTGATCTAGATCGTTCCGTAACAAAGAGATAGAACGGAGGCTTCCATTGTACGAATTCCCTGCCCTATGATTGATGCTAAGGAGGAGATCGTACCGATACACATGCGCAACATCGCTGTGCAGGTAGTGGAAGCCACTACAGAGTAGATTCCTGGAGAACTTGGTTTCCCAGTGACGTTGCAATAATATGATGATCGAGATTCGAGGATTGACCGACTTGAATGCTACCATTATCTCAACATCGCAGCATTCCTATCCCTCTTCCTGGTGAATTTCGATCTGCTGGTACAACGGAGGTGAATTTGAAGCTGCTGTTGCGAAAGCCAAGTCAGAAGCTTTGTCATCTCATGATAGTCCAGCCTGAGTCCGACTGGTAAGTAACTTGAAGTTAGCAGCGGATCATTGTCAACGGTGCCGAACAACTCCTCTCCCAGAATTCGACGCATACAGCAAAATATAGAGTGGTGTGGAATCCAAGTGAAGAACAGATATGTATGGGATTCTGAGTCTTCACATGCAGGGCGGCTGACCTCGGAGTCGGAGTCGTTCGAAAATTCCACCTAGCCGATGTCGCTTCAGTACTGCTAAAGAAAACTAAGTCGAAACCCAAGGTTAACTAAATTGTACTTTAGTGGACGGTGGACCAATGTGAGGCCACTTTACTACGTACTTATACCGGCGTGACCATCTGCTATCATATCATTTTTTTCAAGTTAACATCAAGCATTTTAACAAACCATCGAGGTGTACTTATTGAGGGCTCTGACGCTCGGCCGTGACGAGGACCCGTACATATCAGTATCGGACATTGCGCCAGACAGGCCAATCCGCAATCGGACCTTCACAGTAAATTGGCCATTTCGCACGCAGAACGTAGGATATACGTCAGCACTGCTCAGGCTAGGGTCGGACATGCAACCGCATACTTATCTTCACCGATGCAAGAACTCATCAATCTTCTAGAAGATCGGCTGTCTCCTTGACTGGTGATGTATCTAACATTGTAGTTACTCAGTAGGAGTCGATGTCATTACTAGTCATTACTTAAAGCACCGTAGATGCATATAGAGACCAAAACGAGCGTACCGATGATAAATAGAAACCATGGCCAGCAAAATGAGCGAGGACGGTTGATGATATAAGGAAAAACGCGATGAAGATCGAAGACTTGTAAGCACGACGCGAAGATATTACCCGAGACCGGAAGTATGCTGTATGGGGGGGGCCTGGCCGAAAAATATAAAAAAGAAAGGCCATAATTCGTGTCATAACTTGAGTTCCGTTAATACCCTTCTGGCTAACATCTGGTACTGCCAGCCGTCCCCGCCGGCCCGTCGGAATTGAATGCCATGTAGGGGCAACATTGGTACCTTGAAGCTCGTTAGCAAGACGTGTTATCCGAAGGGCGGGTCCCCTACCTTAACCACATTAATTTCGAACCGTACACTCAGGGTACTATTCCCCATGCTCTCAAAGACATCCCTATCGACCTGGCCCGTCGGGAGTGGGCTTGGACTTCGCGCAGAAGGTAACGGCGAGGGCGCTCTGGTTCCAAAATCTCGGGGTATCGGGGGTAGTACTTTAGCCTTTGTCGTGGCTGGAACTTTTGGCGACGGTGGGGTCACATCGATATCCGCGATCGGCTGCGCCACGGCCCCGTTGACTTGGGGTTCTTGCGGCGCAATAGCCGTTTGGTTGGATGCCACGTTGAAGAAGGATGATGAACCACTCGGAGTAGCGCTGAGCGTCGTTCCGCCGGACAGACGTCCGGGTTGATCCGCACCCTTGCCCTTGTCGCCTGATGGTTCACGCTCTTTCCCCTTATCACGCTTCATGCCGAACGAGAGTTTTGATGCTTTCTTGATGATGGCGGGTCGGTTGTGGGCAGGAGAGACGCGGCCCGTGGTAGCATCTCCAGACCCAGATGTCTGATGCTGGTGCTGAGAATGCCGGCGTANNNAGGGCTCTCGATTGAAGAAAGGTCAATGGACGGCAGATGGATGCATTCGAAACCGGTCTTGGTCTCTGTGTATTGGACCTGCATTCGATCAAGCACACGTCGGATATCAGCCTTGATGACAGGTGGGGACTTTGTAGACGTAGTCGCCACACTAGATGCCGCAGATAAGTTAGTGGAGATAAATCAGTGTAGTAAGAATACACTGACCTGAAAAGGCCCTTCAAGAAAACAGGTTTGAAATCCTTCTCATGCCTCTCATCTTCCTCCTTAAAGCCTTCCTCATCACCGCTAACTGCTTGATCACCGTGGGTTCCATCATTTCGCTGCTCGCCTGCGACCTCTTCTTCCCGCTTCTCAGACATGTCATTGGTGTCATCTGTCCGCGAGAACAAGCGCTCAGCTAGTGGTTTGCCGGAGGTACTGTAGCCTGTAGATGGCCTCCTATGCCGTCCCATAGTACCACCCCCAACCGGTGGCAAAAACGCAGCACCCGTGCTACTCCTCCGCTCATGTCTCGTCGTTCGACCTTGTGGGTCTAAAATGGTCGCTGCCCGCCGGTGTGCGGACCCAAGTGGCTGGCTCAGGCTGTGTACCATGGATTTTGCGCTTGTCTGGTGCTCTTCTTTCTCCTTTTCCTTTTCCTTCTCCTTCTCCTGGACCCCTGCTTCCTCCACATTCGACGGCCTTGACGGTCCAATCATGGCACTCGGAATCATACCCCTCTTCCCAGTCGTCTGGGCATGCTGCCGCCGCGATTCATCTCCCTTCCCGGCTAGCATACTTCCAAACTTCCTCACAAGTGTTGCGCCAGCAGACAATGGCCCATGGTCCTTCTCTGTATGGGGGAAGTCCACGTCCCTGTTCTCCTTCTCTTGTTCTTTCTCTCTGAACGCCTGGTCAGCCGTCTTCTGCTTCTCCGGAAGCGCCGGAGGCTCCGAGCCAGCCATTTTTGGCGGTTCTACCACCTGAATCCCATGCTCGTCAGCTTGATGTCCATGCCCATGACCAAACATCCCACCCCACCCCTTCCCGAATGTTGTCGGTCGTTGGCTCATACTATGGCTTCTGCGGTGTGTACTCGCTGGCGGCGCACGCGGTAGCTCGCGCTTCGCACCAGTGATGGTCTTGCTCTCCAGATGCTGCTGGTTTGCTTGCGCGGCAGAAGGCGACGGCGGCGGCAAGCCCGGATCGCGCACGCGGGGCTGTGGATGAGCCTGGAACGCTGGGGACGTGGGAGATGGGGCAATGGCGGTATCGAACTGCATCCCCGAATAGTGGGAAGTCTCTGGAGCAGGAAGACGTGGAAGCGCCATGCCATAGTCGATCTTGGTCGACGGCGAGTGCTCTTTGGTTGGTGAAGTGGGGGCGGGGGGCGGTTGGGAGAAGGTATCGTTGCCATTCATGCTGGTGCTGGCAAGGGTGGTCACGGCGCGCGGTTCTTGGAACGACAACTGGGAGTTGGCGAACTGCCCAGGACCATACACCCGCTCTCTCTCTAGTTTCTCTCGCGAAAGATAGTACATGGAGAGGAGGGGGTGAAAACCGTTCGTCGGATCCGAAGGCTCGCGAGTGGGATCGGCCAGGGTAGGATGGGAACCAGCGTGGGGAGAATTCGAGGGTGATGGGCTAATGGGGGTGCCAGGGGAGGATGAGGTGGGAGAGAACAGTTTCCGCCGGTAGAAATCAAACCCAGAGAAGCGTCTTGATTTCTTGGATGGCGTCGGGGTATCATTCTTGCCTGCGTTGTTGCTGTCGAATGATATGGCAAGGCTAGAGTTGGAAAAATCTCCCCATCGACTGTTGGAACTAGAGCTGCTGTGTCCCTGTCCATGCCCATTCAAATTGCCGCCGATGCTCCTCTTCCTTTCCCAATGCTGAACCGCACGGACGTATCCATCGGACGTCAAAATGGAAATGAGCTTCCGCTCAATTTCGTCCTCGGTACCAAATTCAAAACCTTGCATACCTCGAATAATTTGTCTGTCGAGCTCGTCGGGACGGAGGGGCTCCCTGTGAAGCATGTGGACGTCAGGGGGACCGGTGAAACCACGACTCATCCAGGGATGATTCATCACTTCAAATAGAGGAGCACGATTTAAGGGATTTGTTACGAGCATGCGGGACAAGAGGTGTTTGCATTCTGAGTCATTCGTTAGGGGGAAATAGTATAGGAATACAGAAATGACGTACCTGCACTCAGCCATACCGGATACTCAACAAGTCCACGCTTGATCTTGGCATGAAGTGCCGGCATGCTCTGGTCATCAAATGGAACCTTGCCGCATACCAAAACATAAAGCACAACTCCAAAACTCCAAACATCAACCTCGGGTCCAGTGTACACCTTCGCATTGAGCAGTTCAGGGGCCGCAAAGTACAGTGACCCGCAGAAAGTCGATAGATGACCGATGGGGTCATACAGGTTCGACAGGCCAAAATCAATGATTTTAATGTTGCCCGTTTGCGATATGAGGATATTTTCAATCTTGAGATCTGAGATAGAGCGTGAATGAGGGAGGTTATACACAATATCACACCCATCACTAACCACGATGGACAACATTATTTTGATGACAATAATCTAGTGCACTCCCAATCTGTCTTGCGAACTTGCGTGCGACGCGTTCCCGGAGTCGCCCATGGCTAATGATGTAATCCAGCATTTGCCCGCCGTTAACGTACTCGAAGACCATGTAATAGTGGTGCTGGTGGATAATCATTTCTCGCATGCCACAAATATATGGATGGTGTAGGAGCATTGAGAGGGCAGCCTCGCGGAGCGTACGGATCTCTTTGGAAGCGTCCTTGGTCGCTTGCTTTGCTGCAGCAGATTCTGTAGTACCATTGGTTTGTGCAGCAGCGTTTGGCTGTACGCGTGGCAGGATCTTAACGGCCAGCTAGTCGGAGGGTTAGCAGAATGGTCGTAGTGAAAAAGGACCACATACCTTCTCGCCAGTGATGTTATGAGTGGCCAATTTAACTTTTCCCATGCTTCCCGCACCGAGTGTCTTACTAAGTGTGTAATCGCCCAAAATCCGGTTTGAACGACTTGGCTTAGAGCCAGATGAACCCTCCCTGTGCTGTCTCCGTTGGGGTGGTGTGTCGTTTGAGGACATTCTAGAGCGGTCTTTTGTATCCGAAGAGGTGGTGGTAGCGGAGCCTGTGATGGGGGTGGTAGCAGCGTAAGGCTGCGGCGGCATCGACACGGGCCTTGGTTTGTTGGAGGGAAATGTGCCTCTTGGGACAGGAGTTGTGAAGGTATTTGATGGGGGTGGCTGCGTACTGGACACCATTTGAGCACTGTGTAAATCAAACTCGTGCCCTCCGATCACTCCACCATGCGAAGGCGTAAGTTGGCCAGCTTCAATGTCCTCTGGGACCTGATTCAGCTGCGGCACGACTAATGAACCGTACGTTGCCATATATTGTACCAGTGGACAACCCGCTGATTCACCAACTGTTTGCGTTCTGATGTGTCGATCAATGCGTCCGTGCGCGGGGCCCAAAGGCTGTACAGTGCCAATGAGTACGGAGGCGAAGAAAAACCCTCGTTCAACGTTCTTTGCGTCGATGGTCGCGGTACGGAAGACGAGCGATTAGTGTGGGACTTCTCTGCGGCCCTTATGTGTATGTTTATAATTGGACAGCAGTGGCAATTTCGAATACAGTATTCCTATGTAGCTAATTCTAATTGAAATCGACAACGATGCTACGAGCTTTTCGCCACATAAATGGATTCTTTTTTCTTCTTTCTGCCAGTCAACTACTCTTCTGTCGGTGGAAAATTTCCACCGAAGCTGCATGTGGTCAATGCGCTGGGCTGTGGAAAAACATAAATCGGTGTTTGGGAGGCAAGTTCTTAGGTCTATAGGCAGTAGGGGCGCTGGGCCCTGCACAGGGACAAACGCAGATGTTTTCCGATTATTATCTGATGCAGCGCTGAGAAGAATTTGGAAACATCATCCACCGTGTCTAATTAAGTCCCAAGCTACTAATACACCGGAGAGCGTCCATTCATCGTGCCTTCTGATCTGACGATGACTCAACAACAGGCAGCCATTTAATAGGATGACTGTTGAACATGGGCCACGGAGGAATCACGAGCTGTAAACAAGAAAGACATCACACATCATGGTAACAAACACGACACGTCCGGAAACTGACCATTGCTATGAATACTGTCGCTGTACCGAAGATGCCAAACGTCACAATTAATGACTGGAGAAGGAATCCCACGAAAAAGCATATGACCTGCCGAATGATTTGCGTTATGGTCAGCAAAAGTTCTTCTAATAAAAAGTACAATAACCGCGGTTGAACCGAAAAAGCAAAAAGGAAAGCAGGAATCAAACTACGCTTAAGAAAACTATGCTCACAGTTGCCACGATGAGGATATAGCGTGAAAGTCTGTCAGCTAGATGTTGGCCAGCGAAATCCTTTGCACGAGGAAACACGAGCTTTGAGTTCTGTAGCAGGGCAGGCGAATGGCTTAGCGTACTATCTTGCCTTCTGTAAGCTCTTGGATGAACGACATCTCAAAACGTTTGACCGTTGAAAACTTGGACCAGCGATTGTGAGATGGTCGAGGTTGTGGTGCGGGTGGGAAAGTTCGGTAATATCCCATCGAAACAATCATTCGCATGTACATTCAAATTTATATTCACGTATTGGGTGACTTTCCGCAAGCCTTCATTCAGCTGAATAGAATAAATTTGACCAATAAACCCTGGATTACTGAGAAGCTGTGTCACAATGCCCACCGCCAATCCATTCCTTGTATTGCCTTTGAATACCACCGGCGTGTATTGGATGTCACTCACCTGCATTTCTTTCTGGCACAGAACCTCTCAACTGATATCCTGTTCGATTTTGGGGTCTTCAGGGAATTGAAAGACAAAATTTACATCACCAACAATCCCATGTCTGACTGGTCATACAACAAGCGCATTGCAAGCGCAAGACAATCTTTTATTAGAATGTCTTCTAAGTTCTAGTTTACTCAACAGAATAGACTCGGATTATCTGATTAACCTGAGAAGGCGGTGACAGTCAGATTTGGAATCAAGATCGGCTGCACATTTTATTCTGAAGGCTTATGGTAATCCCATTGAAAGACAAAATTTGCTTTGCCAATAATCCCATGTCTGACTGAGTCACCGATCTCGATTCCAAATCCGACTGTCACCGCTTTAATCAGATATTCTATTCTCTTGAGTAAACCAGAAGACATTCTAATAAAAGGTTCTCCTGCACTTGAATATTATGGCTTCTACCAAATCTAACACAAATCACACCGTCCCACTGCCAAGTTGAAGACCAAAAGAAATCAAGCTGGTAATGTTGTATGCTGCATATTTTATAAAATTTTATTCTGAAGGCTTATGGAAAGTCACCCATTACTAGACATTTCACCAGCGTTCGATACATTGATTATCGTACGCATTCAAGTTCGCCTACCTGCGCTGGTTCCTCTAACTACGTCACAGCCTTCTTACAGTTTCAGGTTCTTTTTCCCCGCCTTTCTCGTGAAGTAGAACTTATACTTGCTACTGGAGCCTGGTTTTACGGCTTTCGTCTCGACCTGGTCAGCCCATGCAACAACGAAGCTTCAGGAAACCTGTCTAAGATGGTGAGAAAATTTGTAGCTGTACAACAGGTAGTACAGGCTCTTTTATCCAAAAACTAAGTGTTGCCTATCACCGTGCACCAAGTTGCAAGAATCTGAAGGATGATGGTTTATTTATCTCTTGACAGGAAACCAGTCCCCACTATAGATGCCTGATACCAAGCTAAAATTTATACTACCAGAATGTAAGACCCCTGAAGAAGTGAATGAATCCATCCAGGGCGGTATTGAATAGACAAACCAGCAATATACCCAAACGTAACCGAGAGATCTAAGAAGTTCGTTGGAGCGCTTCCATCCAGCTCTTGCAGCTAAAGCGATAACAGTATCTTCGAAAGTGATAATGAATGCTTGAGAGAGGAAAAATAGAGCTGGTCTAGTATCGGATAAAGAACAGTGGACGATGCCTGAGATAAAGAAGGCAGTGTAAAGTTGCGTGTATGATGATAGGATGCCCCCGGGAGGAAGTCGAAAAATCTTTTGGGCAAGAAATTTGCCGTGGGATGTCAAGAACTGTTGCAAAAATAGATACGTTATGCGCTGCAAGCATGAAATGTGGGGAAACATCTGACTCGTCGCATTATTTGGTGCCACGTCCGCCTAATCCGACCAACAATCAACATATTGATATGCAAACCTTGGAGAAGAAACTGTCGTACCCCCAGAACCTACGTACGGTGTAAGCATTAGCCCGTTGGCCAAATATGCATGGCCACATGTCGGGGTTGGACAACCCACTACCAACGCAGACCATGCTGCACATGCTATGAACAAGAGTAATATGGGCATGGAACGAGATGCTGAACAAAAAGACACCCCAAAAGCGCCACGACCAAGGCTGCTGAATGCACGGTGGTGAATCCGGCGCAAAAAATGGATTGGTCCGGATGAAGATGTTGGTAAAATCTGCGATGAAGAAACAGACTACCAGTTCACAAAATCGGGTAGTCAAGAACTGTACGCGAGTGGCGTGTGGATGGGGAGGGAGAACAAATTTGGGTTCGTAATTCCATCCTACTCCACGGGTACTGAAGAAGAGGTTTAGTCCCCACTTCAAACGATCCCAGGGCCCCAAACTCGACGTTGGCACTGGTTGGTTCACCAAGTGAAGTTCACGTTGAACGTCCGTGAGTAGAATGAAATCCGAAGCAATGAAGATACAGGCTGAGAAAACAATGCGTATAGCGTCAGTAGTGACCAAATAATGCGTTTGTCTAAGCGTGGAGAGGGAGTGATAGATGATGCTAGCTATCACAGGCCAGAACATCCATCGATATGGGGAAGGCCTGATTGTGTATGCCACCAGCAGCAAGCATTGAGAAAGGACAAAAGGAGCCAACGGATAGATATCATGATGGGTGACCATCGTAGTGGAGGTGGATCTGCCGCACTCTAAATAATATCCGAACTGGTTGAAATGTCGAACGTTGAATGTTCAAGTTGAACATTCAACCTGCCAGTGCTTCGTTATGCATTATGATTCCCCATCAGTTGGCACAAGCCTGATACACACGCGCACTACGTCTCCTAGGGAGTCCGCTCCACCAGATACGGTTCGCCGGACTCGGATGCCTGTGAGGGTCGTGGGGAGAAATTCGGTTGCTGGCTGACCGCAGTGACAATCCCAGCCTAATAGTATTACCGTCATGGTCTAGTTGCCAACCCTCCATGAATCTGGCACCTGGTTGTTCTTTCAATGGTCACAGTAGTGGCATCCCTCAAATCCAATCTGTCGCGAGCGGGGCTGGTCAACTTGGCAGTCTACTCGACTGGTGAGGTGAATTGCCAGTGGTCCGTACCAACATTTACACCAGAGGATTGCTTCTACTTGTAAAAGAGACTGGACACTTCCAAGTCTGCTCCATATCTACTAGTACTACCATCGCCTACGCACGACCTGAATGCCATCACCCTTCACTCTCACAGCGGATGCACGCACACTACTCTTATATGGCAGCAACTATGCCACAAAAGTTAGCTCACGTAACTCCGTGTCCGCAGTCGGTCGCCATCAGAGGAGGTGCATCTTGAACGACGGCATCACGGGACCACTGTCGTATTCAAAGTGTGCTCCCTGGATCCTCGTTAGTTTCATATGAAGGCTTTACTGTGGCCTGGCTTCGACCTCCGAAACTTGTCCCCAAAAGACATCCTTCCCAGCTTTATAATTGAACGTCATACATACGCCTCAATGAACCCAGAAGTGAGGTCCCAGGTTGCCAGCCCATTCGGTCCTCCTGGCACGACATGTTGATTGTATCCTATCACCCTGTCGCCCCTTGTACTGCAACACTTTCACTCGTCCCTGAGGGTCCTCGAAATGTCCTCTTCGCATGTCTTAACAAGGCAACCACTGAACTCGGTGTCATACCCTCCATGCGTTTCGCTGCACCCTTTACAGCAGTCAGTAACCCATCTGTGTTTCAATGGATGTTGCTCACCATCGTGGTCGGCCTTGCCGCAAATAACCGCTCCCTGACCTCTGAACTCAGGCCCGTAATAGCTGAATAATCCATATGTGGATCGAGAAGAAGTGATTCATCCTCCATGAACACACGTAGGTCGGCTTCTTGCCGTAGGAGATATGCACTATATTGACCTACATTCACCGAACAAGGACATCGACTCAAATCAAACAATTGGGGAGGGAACGAATGATTTGACTGACCATCGATGTCGATCCGTGCGAGAATTTGTGGGTCTACATCAGAAATCTCAGGAATGGCCTTTCGGAAGTCAGAGGCGTTGATCCCCGGATAACGAAGTAACTCAAATGCGCTTAAAACCTCGTGATAAATAGAGGACAGCACAGCAAATGACAAAATAGACGAACCTCCGTAACACTCCATCGTGTTGGACGACAAAACCATGCGCCGTCCACCCCTGGAGAATGATAGCATTAACTTGTTTGCTTACGGGTGACAAGGGGAATAAGCTACCTGCGGACTCAGCTTAACAGATTTTAGCAGTTTCGTAATATCGGCGATGTCATTCCTGACGTGCTCGAAATGCGACCACCGTTTATCTGATACCGCGCCAGTCAAACGCCCTACACATGCCGTCAATAGTGTATGGCGCGCGGTGAGGGAACGCAAACCTTTTTCCGTCAGCCTCAGATCAGCATTATCGCTCCTAATCGTCATGCGATATTCCGACCTGGATGTGAACATCCGATCTGACAAGCCAGTAAAAATTATCAGTTGAAGGGCAATGGATGGAGGAATGCAGTGACATACAAGGCTCCTCAGCACCTTTAACAATAAGATCGTCAATCATCACCCCGGTGAAGCCATCAGCACGAGTGAGAATCAATGGTGGACGGTGTAGTGCTGCGAGGCCTGCGTTGATGCCTGCCACAACGCCTTGGGAGGCTGCTTCTTCATATCCAGTGGTACCTTCCAGAGAGGATTCAAAGATACGACCGGCGTGAGACACAAGCTATCATACCATTGATCTGACCAGCGAGAAAGAGTCCCTGGAAACGAGTTAGTGTTACGTACGCACTGAGCTAGGATTACGCACCTTTATCCGTTTCGTCTCGAGTGTAGCTGTGTGCAGCAAGTCAGGAATGAAACAGAGTCAGAAATGCAAGGAACATACGACGCAATTCCCGAGCATCAACATGGTCATATTCTACTCCATATGCTGGTCTCACCATCCTCACGTTCTCCAGCCCAGGAATAGTACGCATCATGGGTTCCTGGACTTCTTCCGGTATACTACAAGAGATTCCATTCGGATAAATTATGTCTAACAACGGAATTAGGGACAAAAACATCAAAACCGAAATGACGGAATTCGTACCTGAATCATAACCCTCTGGTTCAAGCCAGACGTTGTGGTGTTCCCTGTTGAATTTTAGAATCTTAGCCTCGAGTGACGGACAGTACCGAGGGCCTGGAGGAATATTGTGATGGAGGCATCGATAAAGGGCTCATGCAAACGAACCTTTCTTGGTCTCCTGGATATGTACGCTAAGATGCATATTATCCTTCACGATTTGATGCGTAGTAGGCGTGGTAACCGTTTGATAACATACAACTTGGTTGTTCTGCAAAAGAAATCAAACTACAAACGACCTCATCCTAGGAAAAGAATATCCTACAGCATTATCGACTTTGCGATTTAAGTAACTGAATGGCAGGGGAATTTCATCGCCCTCCTGCTTTGCCATGCCACTGAAATCAATGGTATTGCCGTCCAGTCTCGCTGGAGTACCAGTTTGTAGCCTTCCCAGCTTGAAGCCCGCCGCGGCAAGAGAAGCGGATAAGCCAAAAGAAGGGGCATCGTTGAGTCGACCAGCAGGGAAGCGCTTCATACCTGAATAATTCAAAATGGCCTTTGGGTCATTATTTGCATGCGAGGAGCATCAGGAATGCATTACCAATATGAATTTCGCCAGAAAGAAAGGTCCCTGTACAGATGACGACCTGCGAACAGGGGATCAGTTCCCCCGAGTCTGTTCGCTGTGCATAAGTAGTGTCCGTGACAAGGCGTACAGGTCTTATTCTTACCCAATTTTACACCAATCACTTTACCCCAAGTCATGGAGGTTGAGGAATGTGAGGGATCAAAGATCAAATCGAATACACTCCCAGCACGGATAGACAAGTTCGTGTAGTTGTATAACACTTCTTGCACATGCTGCTTATATAGTTTCCTGTCAATCTGAGCTCGAGGGCCCTAGGCAACATCGTTATTTCAAGAGACATTGAAGATATGAAGCAAGAACCCCACCCAAACGGCAGCACCCTTCGAGCGATTTAGCACGTGAAATTGAATTCCAGCTTTGTCTGGATTAAAGTGACATCAGGCATGAGAAGCAGAACAACGACAAGTGGAAATACGAACCGGCGACACCCCCCATGATGCCGTCAAGAGCGTCCACCTCCCTCACAAGGGTCCCTTTGCCGACTCCGCCAATCGATGGGTTGCACGACAACTCTCCGATGGTCTCAAGTTTCTGAGTTAACAATGCTGTCCTTGCTCCGGTACGTGCGGCTCCTGCTGCCGCTTCACAGCCTGCGTGTCCGCCGCCAATAACGCACACTAAATTAACAACGCCAAAAATAAGTTGTATGTGCCGCAAGAAAACTGGGGAACACGGATACCATCGAATCCGTTTGCCTGGGAAGTCCCATTGGTGTAGAACCTTGAGAGGGTTCGTCGATAGCACGTTGCGCTCACGGCTGAAGAACGGAGCATGCAGCCTGAGACTTATGACGGTTCTTTCAACTTTGCACAAAATTAGTATTTCCCGAGCGAGATGGGATTTTCCCGCGCTCCCAAATTGTGAATTAATGAGATCAAAGGGTAATCGGGGTCTTGTTCTTCACATCTACCATGGATAAAGTATGTAATCTAGTTATGACTATATATACAAGGTTAAGAATCGTGCCTCCGGCACGCGTGTTTTATTGTTTATCTCAATAATTAGGTCAATGTATAATATTCTATTTATCTTTATAAATATTCTAAGTTATACTATTTATTCTACACTATTTATATGTTATCTAATAGTACTTCATTATATACAATATTTTTGGTGCGAGCTAATTCACTTGTACTTGCCCAAATGGCCTTGATGTTGTGCACAGACTTGACTCGTGATGCTGCAACATAGAACTGCCCATGTGTAAACACAGCGCTCCGTAAATCCAATCCCACATGTTGATGGTCATGGAAAATGACAACCAAACTGGAAACTGCAGTCGTTGCAGTCGCATCCGTGGAATGAAGATTTTCTCTCCAGCATGATCCCCAGTAATCAACGTCACCTCCAACACCCGATTTCTGATGCGTGTCAATATTCCTCTGCTTCCATTGCACACTCCTCCAGACAGATTGAGATTCCGAAGGACCATGATTGGACATCCAACCTTCAGTGCTAAGTGTGCAAGAGGTAGACCGGAGCAGTTGATTGAATTCAGATATTCTGCTGGATACAGCAAATCTTCATTTCCATCATTTGTAACTGAATCTGCACTGTGAAGGACGCGTTCCTGGCCAGGAAACCTGTGAAGAACGTGATGGTTCAGATCGTCCACATCATTGTTCCGGCATGTGAGAATGACCCATTGTGAGAAGTATTCATCTGAGTGCTGAAGAGGATCATTGATTCCAGGATAGATGGTGTCGGTAAGGGATGAGACAGTGTTTTCAGGGCACTTGAAGTGATCAGGAAGAGTGATATTGCTGTTGTCATCTGTATGACCGCCCTTTCCAACCTCCAGCTGCCACTTTGCAAACTCGCGCTCCTCCAGGTTGTTGATGTTCAATCGCATGTTGATTTTGAGATGAAGGATCTTGATATTGTGCCAAAGAGCAGAGCGCTGCAATGAAGCACCCACAATTTGAGGTCGTGTGCCCCCTTCCATCACTGGCAGGATCTGGTGAAAGTCCCCTCCAAAAACAACTGAAATGCCACCAAATGGCTGATTGGATTCACAGACATCCCTCAGTGAGCGGTCAATGGCTTCATGTATGTGACGATGCTGCATAGGGGCCTCATCCCAGATGATCAAGTCTGTCTCCTTGAGCAGTTTGGCAAGATTTGACCCCGTGGAGATTGAACAGGTGGAAGACTCATGGATGTTGATAGGAATTTTGAAATGGGAATGGGAAGTGCGGCCACCTTTGAGCAAAAGGGCAGCAATGCCAGATGATGCGATGCAAATGACGATCTTGCCCTCAGAACGTAGCCTGTAGCAGAGGGTGTTGTAGACATAGGTTTTGCCTGTGCCACCGGGACCATGGAGAAAAAAGGTCTGGCCAGTCTTGTTATTGACAGCCTGCAAGATG
>QLOK01015300.1:5501-21937 GCA_003313805.1 Tricholoma flavovirens
TCGTAAAGTATGTTTGTGTCCAAAGGCAAGTTACCAAACAACATCTTCAAGTTTGCCATGAGCCGCTTAGCATCGTTTCGAGGGCCATCTACCCCATCGGCCTCCCCTGTACAGTCGAAACAACCATTGTCACCCTCGTCACCCTCAAGGACATCAGAATCTACTTATCATCGCAAAATAAGGACCCTTTTGCAAGAACTTCGCTCCATCACCCAAACCTGGCAAGATCTGGTGCTCCTTGATGGCCTCAAGGCCGCCACACACCTGGTAGACACTCGGACAGAATTAGAGTATATACTCTTTTTGCGGTTCTTATATTTTGGGATCTTACTTTCCACTCAAGTAACGATATCTCACTTCTTTCAAACGCGCTGCCGCATTCCCAGCTCCTAGCCCCGAAATTAGCAATCATGGAGAAACGTATCGCTGAATTAGACGTCGTTGTCATGAAATTGGTGAGCTGTGTCCATTTCCTACTCACGTCTGTCCAAACCTTTGTCTGTAAGCAAAAGCAATTTCGTAAAATGGCTGCGGTGGTAGATGACTTGGAAGCAGTCTTAATCGAAGCACACAATGTCAAGGAATGGAAATGGGTACACGAACAGCCCTTGTGGATCACCTGGTCGCTAGAAAAATTCGGTACGTTCTAAAACAGTCGCAGTACATGCAAGCCAACGAACTCCCTCATTAGTCACATCCGCTTCGCAGCTCGTCATTCCATATCATCGCTCACTTGACATGCATATCGAGCTTGTGGACAAGCTTAGAAGCCATTCAGTTTCTTTCGAAGATTCCCGCCAGGCGATTTTGAAATGGGCAGAACAACCTTGGTTACTAGACTCAGGGTGGGATGCCAACCTGGGGGATATCTGTCCTATTGAAATTGAACGATGGGGCATGCCCAGATAATCGGATACACCGATGCTCATAAGTCCTCGTCCGAAATATGAATCTCATCGGCATTGGCGGTGGGTTTTGGGGACGTCATTGCTGCATCGGCCTCCTGTGAAGGTACAGTCTTTTTCGCAGCAATGAATGCAGGCCCTTTATCTCCTCCAACCTGCTTTTCGGCAGCTGTCATGGCGTCCTCCACTTCCACCTCTTCTGGTTTCCTCACCCCTTGCCTCGCGGCCATTGTCTGTGCTGCCAGATAACTCGCCTCTGTGTTGAATTGTGCCTGCACACTTCTTTTGATGCGCAGCATCTCTCTGAAAGTGTCCTCGGAGCCTGTTTCAATCTCGAAGCTGTTCCACTCTGACCAGAATTGTGGGTTGACGCGAGGATCGCAGAATTGGGATGCATGTGCATAGATTGCGCGGGCTCTGTCAATTTCTCCAAGTTTACGCTCCAGAGCAGCGAAACGCAAACACATTTCCGCAGTTTGGCGATCTGGAAGAACTAATTGATGCCGCCAGCCAGTCAGGTGTGCTGCATATTTATATCGATATCTCGACGTACCCTCCAATGCTCGTTCGTAAATGGGCCTCGTCGCAGGCAAGCCGTAGTTAGCAGTTGCTTTGGCAATGTAAATGGAGAACATCTGTAAAGTATCTGAGCATGCAGTGATAGGGATCAGTGACAAGGCATACCTCGAATTTATCCTCATCAGCAACAACTTGAGTGGCACGATCAAATATTGCCATTGAACGTCGTGCAAGCCCGAAGTCTTCCTCCAGTTTAGCATACATCAGGAACAGCGGTTTGCATGACTTCGGGGGACACTTCTCTAAAGCTTGCTCAAACAGATCGCGAGCTCGCTCTAATTTCAAACCCCCCTGGAAGTTCTAGCTCAACAGATGCAATAGAAGGAAGGACGGATGCCAACATACGTAGCGTTTTACGAATTTAGACAAATATATGTTCCAGATTTCGAAGGATACAGGGAATGTGAATAGTTCGACTCCACGTTCATAAACCTAATGATCAGTCAGTCAAGTGATGTTAATGTGCGAAATTATTACAGGCCTTGAAGCTGTCTTCAAAATATTTGTTTTCCTCCAAAAAGGCGGCATAATTGATGATGATTTGTGCGTTTGCGATTCGCAATTCCAAAATTTTATCGTATACGGTTTTCGTAGTCTCAACCGATCCTATAGACTCTTCAAGATCGACATAGAAGGACCAAAGTTTGAGGGACTTGAACAAGCGAACTTGGGAGGAAAGTGTCTATATTGTGAAGGTCAATACAACCGATATTTAAGGGCGTGAATAACGTTTACGTGGTCGTGATAATTAATTTTGATGTTTTTTGGGATAGCCGCTGCACGTTGCATGACTCGAATGGCATCATCGTAAAATCTATACCGACCTCAGTGTCCTTCACGAAGACGAAGCTGCGGAAAACGTACTCATGACGAACTTCCAGTTCCGCCCACTCACACCACACCTCGGCAAGGTCCTCGACTGCCTTGAAGTTTACTTTGGTGCCCTTTTCTAAAATCTTGCGTGCACTAACAAGATCCGGTTCAGCCTGTCCTACCGTTCCACCTTCCTCGTAGAATTTGGCAAAATTGACATATAGTCTATGCAAATTCGCTGTTGCTTTGCGAGGCTTGATCGTGTCTAGTGCTTTCGTGTATGTTTGAGCAACCTGAATGGGGGGTGTATATGAGACAGAGGAAGCACGTATAACGACAACACGCACCTTTTCATCATCATCCCCCCACAACGCTACCCGCTTCTCCCATTCCTGAACATCATTTGGATTCCTTCTGATCAAAACATCATTCACCAAAAACGGTCTGCGATCCGTAAGGTTCTCGAACTCCGCTATGCGAGTGTCCAACTCTCTTTCCGTCTCGGCAGCATCCCCTTCATCTTCTTCGTTCTCTAGACTCTCCATCATTGCGCTAATCAGCGACTCTCCAAACTCGGCGTAAGCATCAAAAATTTGCGTGAAGTCTCGAATAGTCAACACGCTCTTGATACCTTGCTCGAAAGTATCTCTGGCTCGATCGAATTCTCCTCGCTTGATCCAATGTGTAGCCAACCCTGTCCACAATCGACCTGCTTGGTCCTTGTAAACAGCCAGCCCGTCCATGTGAATAATCTGCTCGACGTTTAGTTTTTGGGGGCTTGTAGGGTCTTCATCTTCATTGTACGTGATACCATCAGCCACGACAGGAACAGTGAGCCCGGGATTCTCATCCACTGACGCAGGATCCGACGCCGTTTTTGAGGCCTCGGCTTTGGCCACCGCAACGGAACGGTTAGATTTGTCCGTCTCATCAACGTCCAACCCAACTTCATCTGGAAACTTCTCAACCACATCTATCCAGTCTCCAAGAAGCTGATACGGGCTTTTACCTTCGGGGCTAGTGTATTCTCCTCGTGCAGCTTTCCTAGCCAAAGAAAGTAAAAGTTTCGCAGCTTCCAGGGGTCTGGGTACCGCATTATTGGGAGAGAGTAAAAGATCGGTGAACCGCTCTGTGACACTAGGATCGACTGCGAGGTAACGTCGGTAAACAGAGACCATCGTTGTTCCCCCCTTCCGTTCTGCCCACAATAGATATCGCACCCACAGGCGTGAGTGTATAGACGGGGGAAGGGTCCTTAATGCTCGGTCGAACGTATGACGAGCATGAGTATAAGACAAACAAGCAGGACAGTTGGAGTGGAAAAATACAGAAAGATACATTAGCCATAGACGTGGCAACTAGAATTTCATGTTCCATATTAAAACCGAATTCCAAAGCTGGTACAAGTCCACGTACTTT
The DNA here is from genome assembly GCA_003313805.1 of Tricholoma flavovirens. NCBI lineage: Eukaryota > Fungi > Basidiomycota > Agaricomycetes > Agaricales > Tricholomataceae > Tricholoma > Tricholoma flavovirens. The sequence continues at coordinate 9,218 of QLOK01015300.1, forward strand.
AGGTAGCCACATCAGGGCGCGTTCAAAGGTTGCGACAAGAGACTTCCACTCCTCCCACCCAAGTACGGGGTCCAAGCCACTTTCCCATTGTTCCAAGTCGTCCCTCTCATCTTCCAAAGCGTCCTTCATCTCGGGGAATTTCTTCTTTCCGCCAGCCATCTTCTTGGTAACAGGTTTACCCAATACAAAAGACATCCGCATGGTGAGATATGACTTCCACAGTTTGAACGAGCTCGGAAATTGGGCCAAGGCAGCTTCGTAGAGATATGTAAGGCGCTGGAGAGATATACGGGAGAGAGGGGTAGCTAGGGGACCAAGGAGAGTCAGTTGCTCTGGAATGTCTGGTGTTCGCTCCTCCTTTTGACTTGCAACAAACGCATCTCTGGTAGAATGGATGGCAGTCCACCAGGCGCGAAAAGATGTTGGGTTCCGCAGAAGGTCCTCTTCACGGTGAAGATCGTGGGTTGAAATGAGATCTCTGTGAGTTGTTGGATTTGGCACAGGAGAAGTCAAAGGAAAATAAGATTGTAAAGACTGCACTGAAGCCTTTTTTTGAGCCACCGAAGGCATTGGTTGTGGCAAGTCAAGAGCGTTGAAATTCGCACGGCCAATAGGCTCTCGTTTAATAGTACTAGACCATGGTTAGTCTATCCCATTTCAGACGTAACCCTTACTTCAAATATTAGGCTGCTCTAGCACGGGGTAAAGCGCGTTCGCCAAAGCCATGAAGCCATCGAAGCTAGGAAGCAGCGGGAACGGGCAAAGATCGACGAATACCTCGCCCTGACCCAGGAGGTGCTCTCTAGGGTTCGCATCCGAGGTTTCCTCTCATTTGGCCTGCTCAGATGTGATTTCCTCAGAAAAAGAATCGAGACTGGTCTCAGGACGCGCTCAATCTAACGACACGCCTGCTGCACGTCAACCCTGAATTTTACACTGTATGGAATTACCGCCGCAACATATTTCTCCTGGGCATATTCCCCGAGAGGTTTGATCAATTGCTTTGGGGGTAGACTCGTATTTCTGAAGAACAGGCTGTAGTTCCCCAGCCGTCATCAACAGCCTTATCGTGGAAGATCTTGCTATGACTATGGCTTTACTTCGAACACGCCCTAAAGTGTACTGGATCTGGAACCATCGAAGATGGTGCCTTGAGAACATTCCCAATGGCCCGGGAGCTGAAGGAACGGATGAACTCTCTGGTTGGAGAAGAGGGACCTGGAAAAAAGAGATGACTGTACTAGAGAAAATGCTGGATGCCGATCCAAGAAATTGTGAGTGATTGTGGACTTTGTAGCGGTGTAACATGATATTTATCATGTATAACAGTTCATGCCTGGAATTATAGACGATATATTCTGGCTAACATGCCTGTGCCAAGACCGGGGAAATCTGAACTTGCTTACACAACTCGCAAGATTGAGACCAGCATGTCGAACTTTAGCGCTTGGCATCAGCGCTCAAAGGTCTTGACATCGTTGTGGAATAGCGGCGAACTTGATGTTGCAAAGTCGAAGGAAGAAGGTGAGTGCTTGTTGTGATGTAATGGCTTGTGGGCTGTTTAATAAAATTATGTCGGAAGAGTTTGAATTAGTGAGGAACGCGATGTATACGGACCCGGACGACGAAGGGATATGGATGTATCATCGATGGCTTGTTGGATCGGGTGAGTTTACCCGGGGCTAGAAGGTGCTTGATTCTAACTACATGTAAAGATGCCAATAAGGAGGTCATTGAACGGGAGATTTCGGCCATCCAAGAGTTGTTAAATGAACAGCCAGACAGCAAATGTAGGTTGGTAGTGCTGTTAATGATTTATAACAACTTATTATTCTACAGGGTGCATGGAGTCTCTGGTGCACTACAAGCGAGTATTATATGGAAGAGAAGTCGATAGCACGGAGGAACTTGAGGCACGGCGATACGTAGTGTAGTCGGTAAATACCGAAACCTCGTGGTAAAGGCGTGCTGAGAAATTGGTGTTTTCAGTTTTTGAATCTTGTTCCTCCTCCTCCCTTCATGGACAACCGTTCAAATCCAATCGATAACCGTGTCGACAACCGTCCGGTTGCAGTCGACAATCGTACCGACACTCGTCCTGTTGCAGTCGACAATCGTACTGACAATCGTACTGACAATCGTCCTAATCATCTTCATGACCTCTTTTCTCGCGGTTCGACCCCTCCCGGCCAACCGTTCTCTGGACCTCATCTCTCATCCAATTCTTCCCCAACTCAGATTGATTCTCTGTTTCATAACTTAAGCGCTCCTCCTGACAAGCAACACCTCCAATCTCAACCACCAGTCCAACCCACTACTGAATCTTTTCACAATTCGGCTCCCGTTACTCCTGTAGTATCTTCGTCTGACGATCCTCTTGCAACCACCACTACTTCAGAGAGGCAGAGTGCCCTGTTATCTCTTCTCGGTACTCCTCCCACTTCTTCTACCACTTCTTCTACCACTGCTGCTGTTCGCCCTCCCGTAGGAGCAGGTCCTCCTCTACCACAGCAAGTTCCTACTCCTCCAGGTTCATCCCAGCGCTCGGCCTCAAGCCCCACCCACAATGAGACCCAGGGCAAGATTTTGCTCGAACAGCTCATGTCTGGGTAAGCATCTCCAACATTCCTGTATGCCCCTCGATCCTGTTGGACAGTATATCCCCCATCCATTTCCATTTCTTGCTCTACATCCTCCCAAAAGTCGAGTTTACTGATCAGCTTCTAGAAACGCACCGAGGTCCAATTATTCAGAGCCTCAGAGGTCTTCCCTTCCTGCCGCTGTCCCGTCACCTCCTTACGGCCCAGTCCCGCGCGAGGCAGAATTTCGTTCATACAACCAGCAAGAGCAACCCTCTGAAATACCTCAACGATCTCAAGGCCCTCCCGCACAGCAGCAGCCACAACAACAGCAACAACATGGTCAACAGCAACCATCTTCCCCCCGAAAATCGATGTTCGATTTCGTATCTCCCTTCGATCACCTGTCCTCTTCAACTGGCTCTATCAAGAAAAAGCCTGTCCCCGTCCAACCCCCCACTATCTCTGGTGCTAATGAGGATGCTAACTCTTGGACAGCTGTCCCGGATCCAAAGCGTCAGTCTGTCGACAACTTACTCGAACATCTTGCCAGAGGACAGCCACCTCTGTCGCAACCGCCACCCTCAGCTTATGAGACCTTTCTCAGCAGCAGCGAGTTCTCTCATGGCGAGAAAATACAGTCCAGAGCTCCCCCACCACCCCTCCCTCCGAAACCTATTCCCAATCGAACAGCATCCCCTCGTGCGTCACCCCCAAAGCCGCCAGCCCAGCGTCCACAGTTTCGTCCTACAGATTCTCCAGCTACTCAACATGTCATTCTCCCACTCTCCCAACCTAGCACTCGAAGAGACAAAGAGAATTCACCGGGGCCACGTGGCTTTCGCTCGAAAGCCCCGCCAATTCCGTCAAAGTTCTCTAAAAACCAGTCTAGTCCTAGGTATTGCAGGCGTTGTGGATTTGTGATTTCAGACTGATTTCTCCCCTTCTGGCTAGCCCACAAGCGCAGACCATCATATTTGATGTTTCTAAATCTTTGGATGATATCCAAGCCCCTCGAGATTATGTGAAATCCACTGCAATCGCCCTAGTCAAACAAGATTCTGTCTTTCTGCCAGGGACAACCATTGGTGCCACGCATTGGGTTGCCTATGCCATGACTCGAGGTACATAATGCTTTCGCTCTCTTTGTCAATGGTCTGAATGCCGTCGTTTAGGACGTGTCCGCGTAATTTCGAGATCCAGCGGAGATCGTACTCTCCTCCAACTCCCACACATGTTTCCCAATACTTCCAGCGTCACAGATATGGCAGTTTATGGGAATCGGCTGGCTGGAGTGACATCGGATGGAGGCTTTGTCGTTTGGGAGTTGCCGGAATTGATCACTGACGACGTTCCGTAAGATCAGTCTTTCGTACCCTATTACCTTCAATTGACCCGATATCCTCAGTGGCACACTTCTCCTGTGTGTACCCCCTGCAACGGATCATGATATACTCCATTCCGTGAAATGGCATCCCAGGGACCCCGACACACTGGCTGTCGCATCCGAAAATAAAGTGTACTTGATTGATCTTGCTAATATACCTCATTTTCACGGCCAGCAAATGCCCCACTCCGATCTGCACCACATTAGTCAACTATTTTTTGTTTCGTCTGTGAGTGAACCAATCATAGCCCTTATATAACGTTGCTGATTTTTTTGCTAGCCTGTGGTTGCTTTTGATTTCGATGTCTTGCACCATGCACTTGCTACTATCTCGGAGGATTCTACGTTGACCATCTGGAACATCCATGACAGGCTGCCTTACACCACGCATAAAATTCGGGGAGAAGACATGCCATCTTCTTTAACTTTTGTCGATGGTGGAATCGTTGTAGGTCGGAGGAATGGAACGATTTTTCAACTTTTATCCATCACCACCAAACATGTCCTGTCAACGATCAAGTTTATCAATGGTAACCAAGAAGACCCCGAGATGTTTGGTCATGTCAGCTATGACTCCCGGATACAGACATTGTGGGTAGCCAATTGCCGCCGCGAGAGCATGATTGCTTTCAGAATTAACCTAGAGTCTACTGTAATTGGTGGAGAGGAAGCTATGAGGGGCGGATTTGACCAAGCTGTCGAATTTTCAGGACCTAAACCGACGATCCACTTCGTCATTCTGACTGCAGACGCCGATCCAAATGGTGATGAAGCTCATGCAGCTTGTGTAGCGGCTAAGCTGCCACCTGGGGAGCTGGCGTTAGTGGCGTTCTCCGTTCATTCTAGTGGCGTAGATCAAGTTCTCATACGCAGAGAGTGGTTCGATTCCGCCCTCGCGTTAACCAATGCGAAATTACCCTCTTACGAGCTTCCGCCAACCATTCAAGCCGTTTCGGATAGCAAGGGCCAGCGACCTATTGCGAGTATTCAGCCGCCACAAGAAGCGGCTCGCAGTTTCCATGTGATCACACCGACTCCCGAGGAAGCTGATGGTGATTCTAATCGTGATGAAACACGTATTCCAGAAGTAAAAGCAAAAGGTGGGAAGGGCAAGAACGTCAACTGGAAGGAGAAAGACGATAATGGCAAGGACAAAGATAAGAATGGGAAATCGAACGAAGTCATCATCAATGAATCTACTCTTGCGCAAGCCCTCAGCCGGGAGATGAGAAAAACAGAAGATAGTCTGCACACTCGCATTGGTCGCTTAGTCGGGAAGGAAATGGACAAGCAGCGTAAGTTTGTCGTATTCCACGTGTGTCAGAGTTTACATGCCATTCATCAGATCAACGATTGGAAGATGCTCGTGCACACGAGCAAGTTGAAGATTTCGCTCGTCAGGAGAAGATTCTCAAGCTTATTTCGACTGAGCTTACAAGAAATACAACCCGCGTCGTCGAGATGGCAGTCAAAAGCGAAGTCCAAAATTCTGTCTTGCCGGCTTTGGAGACTATCACAAAGAACGAGGTCAAGGCAGCTTTAAGTGACCAGATTGGAAGGGGCTTCATGGATTATATTAGCCAGGTCAGTTTTGTTGTACCATTCATCAAATGCTTGGGTACTAACGTTGGACGTTGAACAGAACCTCCCTGTGGAAATAGAGAAGTTGTTGCTTCGCTCAGATATTTCCGGTCATTTTTCACATATTTTATCGTCGAATTTGACTCCTTTGATCGAACGACATGTGAAAGAAGCTATTTCGAAGACCTTCATCCCGATTTATTCCCAACAATCATCTGTTATGCACCAGGATCTCCTTCGGGAGCTTCGCGCAGAAATTCACAACGTCAAGACAGAGTTGACGACTTGGCAGAGTGAGGCATTCAGGAGCCAAGAAGTGAGCCATCCAACATCTCGTACACCATGTTCAATACTAACACTGTATTATCAAGTCCTCGATCCGAGAATTGGAGCACACTGTACGGACTTTGTCCGATCAAGTCAAGTTCCTCAGCATCAATTCAACTGGGCCGCTTCATATGCTACAACAACCTCAAGCTCGCAACTCGCCGACGACTGCTGTCCCTCAGATTCAAGCAAATCTTAATCCACCCCATCACCGCCAACAAACCCAGACACAGCCATCTCAAACCACTCCGAGTTATGGTCACAATTTAGGGAATTTTCAGCAACAGTCACAGCCACCGCCCCCACCGCCGCAAGTCATGCACGGAGCCTGGTATAGCGCAGGCATTGCTGCCCCCCAGGCCTCTCACCCTGCCACATTACCGCAACCACCACCTTCTCAACCGCCTTCAGAGCGGTCACCTCCCATCAAGCCCGAGCAGTGGGATGAGATCTACCTCGGTGTGTTGCACACCCAAGATGCGGCAAAACTTCGGGATCTGTTATCGCACACGAACCCAGAGCTCATCATGCCTCTGAATGGGTCAAGTCTTGTCTCGCAAGCTGTAATACTGACTCTCGTTCATCGGGTGAGCACATTTTCTTCAACTGGTACCGGGAATTGTTTATGACTTGTGTAGCTTTCTGCCGTTGTCGGGGAGACACCCCCCAACGACGAATCCTTCAAGACGTCTCTGTGGTGGCTGCAACGCTCCGTTTCCCTCCTTCGCCCAGAGGTACTGATTAATTATTCCCCGTTTTATTGCCTAATTTTGTCTCTGCACGTAGGACAAGCTTATAACCGACTTCATCCCGAGAGTGGTTCCTAACGTCCAACACCTTTTGAATACAACAAAGCAACGGCTAGGGATCCTGCCTGGCGGACCACCGACACTTGAGACAGCGCGAACAATATCTGAAATTCAAGACACTCTGCGGCGCAAAGTAATGCCAGTTTGATGATCTATATAATGAATGTTTTGTTGATGTACTCATCGCTTACAATTTTTTGTACATGTTATGTTGAGTTTTACGAGACTGATGATAAAATGGTTCTGGATGGACTGTTTCACGACTTGTATCATGTGGTAAATTACCAGACGTGCTTGAAGCGTGTCAAAGTTGGTCGCTGCGCTTGTTGGCACAGCAATCCGCGTAACGTTTTGAATCATTCTTTTATAATACCGCCTTCCTCTCGTAATCGTGACGAGCCATGGCCAACAAGGGTTGGTTCAACCTTGAAGCAGCAGGTGGTACAATCCCGGAAACACAGTTTTTCGAGGGGGATTCCGCATTCAAGTTCCTGGGACTGTCGAAGATACAGAGGTTGTACGGATTCATTGGGTGGTGAGTTTGCTTGCCACCATGATGCTTTGGATGTGAGGACGGTACATTCTCGTCACACAACACGGCTCAACCTAGCATGTGGATATGGGACTCAACGTCAATTTCTTTCCAGTCTAGCTGTTGGGTTTCTCCTAAGCATCCTCGGCGCTATTCTATTGTTTTTGGGACAGCTGTCCATCTTCGCTGGTGCGTCTTCATTTCTCTGATCCAAAGTCTGGTATTCTAACTTTCTGATGTCAAGTCCTTTATGTTATCGGCACGATAGTATCCCTTGTCGGCACAGGGTTTCTTATTGGCGTGCGTGGGCCATATTTTTCACGTTCAGAATATATGTTAATGATAGTGAGCAGTTCCTCAGGCAATTGAAACTTGTAAGGCCCAGATTCTGACACAATCCAATGTACTAATTCTTCTGTATCTTCAGATGTTCAAACCAGTTCGCGTGGTGGCGTCTATCGTCTTCCTTGCCTCCATTGGCCTCGTCTTTGTGGCAGCTTTTGTCCTGAAAAACGAAGTTCGTAAAAACCGTCTTGCTTTATAGTCCATTGTTCATTTACTTACTCCCCCCTTTCAGGTCCTCTGCATAGGTTTGTTTGGTATCGTTTTATGGTATGAATCTCGCCTGACTATCGTCGTGAAACAACAGTGTTTGTTGTTATCGAGTACCTGGCTTACACCTGGTATACTCTATCGTACATCCCCTACGCTCGTGCTGCAGTCAAAAAGGCAGTTGGACTGGGCTAATAATTACGACTCTGCCGATGTATTATAGTCATTCTCTGGACTCTGCTGCATGCCTTGCTTTCATAGAGCCATGGTCAAGGATTATCAATTGTGCTACGTAGAACTGCTAGCACAAAGCGGGTCGACCTGAGAATGTCTGCGAAGTAACGTCGTGTTTCAGAGAACCCGCCAACCTCAAGAACAATTACCCTCGAAAAATGTTTTTCTTATTCCTGAGCGAGTTCATGATGTCGCTCAAGGGAGTATCAATAGTTGCCGACACGGATTTCCTAAGTAACCCGTCAAACGTGAAAGTCAAACATGATGCTAGTTATAGGGTACTGACCTGATTGCGTCGCTTTTCAGACGCATGAAGACATTCCATTCTTTCTCATCTTTCAGTGTTGTTAAGCCAGTAGTGACGTCATTCTGCTTGACAAGGTCAGCCAATCTTTGTAATGCCTCATTATCTGGATCAATGAATTTTGCAAATCCAAGATTGCCGGCGGTATATTCATGCCCATTCAGCACAATTGTGTCGTCAGGGAGAGTCCCGAGATATCTGAGAGCCTTATCCATCTCCTCGGCAGAGCCTTCAAAAAACCGACCACAACCAGCAATGAAGAGGGTGTCCCCAGTAAAGACAACGCCCGGCTGTGATCCATCGGTAATGTCTGTTGCATAATAGCAGATGGAGTCTTGTGTGTGGCAGGGGGTTGCTAAACATCTGGGACTCAGGTCAGCACAAGCGGGTACAAAACCGATAACAGATACCTGATTAGTGTATTTTTGCCTAGAATAAACTCGTCTTTGTCTTTGACTAATTTCGTCAAGGCTGGAATTTGATGACTTCCCCCATATATTGGGACACCCGGGAATTTGGCGGCCTGTGAGACACTTTAGGGTTAAACACCTTTCGGGATAAAACTGAAGGGCAGACAAACAAATTCCTGAAAACCGTGAGTCGAGGATTCCAAGAAATAAATTCAGTCAGTAAGACCTTATTCCCTCCACTATGATCATGATGATGGTGGGTGGTTATGCCTGCTACAACGGAAACACCGAGGCTGTCCGCCAACGATGTTACTTTAGGCACGTCAAAGGGGTCGACTATGGCGGCTTCATTGGAAGGCTCATCAACTAGAATATAGGCGTAGTTGTCTTCGCGAACGGGCACTGGGATGATCTTCATGATATTGCAACGACGAAGTTGAGGTCTGAGTCGAAACATAGCAAATCACATGACAGTATAAGTTACATAATCCTCTAATTCTAGTCATCCAAGATGGCTTGGACAACATTCGCAACTCTCAGCTGCCTCAAATCAGTGTATGTCTGTAGAAGAAATCAGCGTTTCAACCATTTCGATGGGATAGGGTCAATACCTGACCACATCCAACAAATATAATTGGCTGCCCAGTAATGTATGTCATCGATAATGCAGCCCCAACCTGGGAGTGGTGATCAATACGGTACAGGACGCTCTGAAAGCCATTTACCTTATCGTCCACGGTATCCCACTTAGTAACAAGCATGCCATCTATACCACGGCCCCTCCCCGAGCCCGACACAGAAGAAAAATCCCGAAGAGCCCGATCGAATTTGGTTAGCTGATCAACAGCCTCGTTACCTACCAAGGCCTCTCCGACGAATATGATCTTGTCTGGGTTATTTACAGCTACTAACTTTATGAAGTATTCGTTAATTTGGAATGGCCGCACGAGTGTCCACTCACTTTGGCCAAGGCACGCATAAGAGGCTGCAACATTTATTAGCCACCGTGCTTGCACTAGACGAACAATCCTGACCTCATTATCCTGCATACGGCCCGCCGTGTCAATTAATACAACGTCAAAATCATTATCTCTGCCTGAACATGGAATACATAGATAAGTGCACGTTAGATTGAGATATAATAGTTGGCCTACCAAAGGATATGGCCTCTCTGGCTATACCGGCAGCATCCTTGCCATACCCGCGTTCGAAAAGTTCGACTCGACCTTTACTGTCTGTCGCACCGTTGATACCAAGCATGCTTAAATTACGGACATGTACACGGAGTTGCTCCACTGCACCACTCCTACGGTATAGGTGAGTCATAGAACTCCTAAAAGACACACAAACAAACCGAAAAGTGTCGCAAGCTGCAATGAGCACTCGGAACCCGTTCTGAATTAGCCAGAAGCAGACTTTGGACAGGTTTGTACTCTTTCCGACACCATTAACCCCAACAAATGCCATGGTATACGGCATGCGTTGCTGGGTGGAGGGAAGCGGTGATGAAAGTTTGGTTCTAACAGATAGCAACAGATCCGTGGAGGTCTTTGGTGTCAGAATGCGAGTCAGGGAAGTAGACAGCGCAAGACGGACAGCGGCATTTGTGGCTGCACAGACAAGTTACAACGGTTACAAATACCACAATACTGAAAATACGGACTTTGGAAACCACCGATTTTCTTCCCAACAAGACTTTCCCCAACTCCCTCGCACACCTTGTCTGCAATCTCCTTGGCGACATTCTTCTTCATGAGATGCTGCTTCATCCCTTCAAGGACAGGTTTCAAGTCTTCCAGGGTAAGAACTTTTGACCCTGTCAACCGCGCCAAAAGAGAACCCAATACACCCGAAGATCCCGAAGGTGCGGCTGTGGCTGCCGGACGGAGTGCGTTGGTAATCATATCATTGACTTCCTCGCGTTTGGAGAACTCCCAATCTTTGACCTCGTACAGACCATCAACGGTCCTCGTACCCATCGACGACTGATCGATAAGAACCCGGAGATCATGCGATCCGGCTTGCTCGTTGACGGAATTGGGCCCCACCGAGCTGAAGTCTAAAGACGCCATGTCTACCTCCGTGGGGGGTTCGTCGCCCCATTTGCGTTGTATCTTTGTTTTTGACTTACGCTTTGCTGGGGATTCCGAGCTAACATGAGACCAATGTTAGAACTATGTCAAGATGTGTGGGCCAAATCTTACTCGGAACTTGGAAGGCTGTCCTTGCCGTTTCCTGCCTCCATGCGACCGACTCTACCCCCCCGCCTTCCTCGACCACGCAGTCTGTTTTTCAAAGCCTGAACATTTCTTGCTATCTGTTGCTCATCGTGAGGAGTGTCGTTCGGCAGAGACGGAACTGAAAAGAGCTGCAGTCAGGGTAAAGGTAGTGAAAAAAGAATTACCCAGACACACTGGTGCTTTGGTCATCTGAAGGTGGAGTAATCTCCTCCGGAGGAGACCTGACAATGGTTCGCAAGCGTGATTTTCGGTCCTAGAACCATAATAAATTCCAGTGACCCGTGAACCAAGACTGGTATACCTGAGCAGATCTGTCCTCCAACCCTCTGAGCACTTTATCAAACACACTATCCCATCCATCGAATGCTTTTGCAAAGTTCCACGTTGCAACTTGGCCAGCAGCAACCTTGGCTGTGTTCATAGCATGCAACGATGCAACGAATGTAGAGAGAAAGGGCTCAAAGAATTTTACGAAGAGAGATTTTAGGGCATCCAGCAAGTCATTCACATATGTAAGCTGGAGAATGCGCTGATAAGCAACCTTAATTTTGTTCGAGTTATTAGTAGAAATGGCAGACTCGATGAGGTGACATACTACAAAAATAAGTTCAAGATCATTCACGAACGTCCATTTAACAGCATAACCATCCTTCTCGTACTTGTCTTCCGCGGTCCTGCCTTCGATCAATGCTTCACGAATAAGAGAATTCACAGGTGACGCCGATGATGATGCGAGATGGGCAGCATCCGGTGTAAACGACCGGGACCATAATACTAAGCCTCCTGGAACGAATAATGAGTTTTTGAGGTTGAAGGAGAAGTAATACTTACCTTTGTGAGAAATAGAGCAGTGGTCGAGCATCGGACAAGAAAGATGGGCGTTGATTAGGTAATCTTAAGTACAATATTATTATACAAGTTTTTTAAATGTGCCTCCGGCACACGTTGCTCACTGCTGAGTCATTATATATATGTATGCAGCCCTATATACATGGCTCGCATTGCTTGCCTTCTGCCTCCAGCACTTTTCTCCAGCTTGTTGGGGTGCTCCGCCCCCAAACCCCTGGCTGCATCCTACTACTTTACTCAATTCTTCAACACACCCAGGGACCTTCGGCCCCTGTGTGTGTGTAGAAGTGTGTACCATGTGTACCTATATATATTTACATTATATACAACATCAAGTCATTATATATACTTTATACTACTTCAAGTTATTATATACATTAATCAATCAGTACTTCATTATATACAATATTTTTTGTCATTGCCATTTCACTTTCACTGTCCCATATTGCTTTGATGTTGTGCACAGACCGAACACGTGATATCCCCACATAGAACTGCCCATGTGTAAACACAGCACTCCTAAAATCCAATCCAACATGCTGAACAGACTGCCCCTGTGCTTTGTTGATAGTCATTGAAAAGCAAAGCCATACTGGAAACTGCAGTCGAGACAGTGTAAAGGGCAGTTGACCTTCAATTGGTTGCAGTCACATCTGTGGAATAAACACCTTTTCTCCAGCATGATCTCCTGTGATCAATCAAATTTCCAACACTTGATTTCTGATCCATGTCAATATCCCCCTAGTTCCATTGCACACTCCTCCAGCCATGTTAAGATTCCGCAGTACCATCACTGGACATCCAACTTTGAGATCCAAGTGTGCCAAAGGTAGACCTGAGCAGTTGATTGAATTCAGATATTCCACTGGATACAGAAGTTCCCCATTTTCATTGTTCCCAATAGAGTCTGCACTGT
>QLOK01015335.1:0-15211 GCA_003313805.1 Tricholoma flavovirens
TCTTCCCCTATCACCCCATTTGATCCACCCCAAATGAAGTCAGTAAAGTTTTGTAATGAGGTCAGTAAATGTTTGTAATGAAGTCAGTAAAGTTTTGTAATGAGGTCAGTAAATGTTTGTAATGAAGTCAATAGATGTTTGTAATGAAGTCAGTAAAGTTTTATATGTAATGAGGTCAGTACATGGTTTGTAATGAAATCAGTAAAAGTTTGTAAATAGGTCAATAAAAGTTTGTAATGAGGTCCTCTTCTTTCATATACACTCCTTATACCCCCCCCCCCCCCTCTCCTTTCTGATTGGCAGCAGCCGATGTGGGCAGTAATTTACTGTATCTCCTGAATCTCCTTAATCTACTTATATTTTTATACCTGTTTAACACACCACTAATTTTAAGGAAAAATATATGCTTAATTGGCTTATTCTCCTTAATTGAGCATTAAGCAGATTAAGCAAATTAAGCAGACCTTGGATTTTGCTGATATGTGTGATCTATGGTGAGCAAAGCTCACCTTTGTTGATGTGGTCTTAGGATTATGACAATATGAGAGAAAATATGTCATTGAGATAGTGGGTGTAAAGGGAAGAAAGGAATTTTTTTCTTTCTCCTATAATCCGCTCTACTTATTCCACATTGTATAAATAGATATATCACTAAATATAGATCATAGTTCTCAAACCGGATAGATTGATCACATGCGATCATAGCGATCACAAGGTTCTGATCCCATCAGCGCCTGATGCCAGTGCTTGATCCCAACATGGGGAGCTCATGCTCTGGTGAGCCAGGACCTTCCCCCTTCCTGCCCCTCATTCTACTTTACAACTAGGCCTAGGAATTGAAGAAAGTGAACACTTTGGCCCCATGGATCTTACAGGGTAAGTCTATCTCCTCCTGAGTACATATCCTCTTTTGTGTCTATACTGACAACTGTAGAGCCTTCAGGGGCCCTATCAGGTTGTTAATTGGGACTATTATACTCTCTTTTAATGTGCATTTTGTCAAGGAAAGGCCTAGGGATGCAGGTATTTGACAACACCCCACCCTCCCAATACAGGTGCACTGACAGAGAGCACCTTATCCCCAGCTCTCCCAACATCAATCCCCACCTCTACATACATCCCTCTACCCTTTCATACACTTATTTCAGCTGTAGAAGGTGTACAAGCCTATTAGATGGCACCTCCTCCCCTCATTCTGTCACTTCTCCATATTTCACCCCTTCCCATCTCATGAAGCACCCACCCTGTTGATAATACTCAACCAGGAAACCCACACAAAACCCTACAAATGGCTTTGTATGGTATAACACAGGTTAGAGGAAGGTCATGAGGTGGTTCTAAACTTCAGCAAGGTAAACCAAGGTTATACAAACTAAGAGCAAGATATTTTGAGGATGTTCAATCAAGGTTTGATGGGGGCTTTGATAGGTACTAATGCACAAGTGGTTATGACTGGATGATGTTCAATATATTTGAGACACAGATATGACAATTTTTGAGGAAGTTTGCAACAATTTCACAAAACTTTGAGAAAAGACTAGAGACTTGGACTCAAGAGTGGGGGCTCTTAAATCAGATGATTGAGAAGTGAGGTGAACAGTTTCTTGTTGGAAAAGGTAGGTAATACAAATAGTGTTGCCAACAGCTAAGCCGATCATTTTCGAAAAAACTAAGATATAGCTTCAAGAAAAATTGCTAAACTCGTAGAAATATTTGATCAGCTAGATCTCCCCAAACGCCGGTGGGTCTTCTGCCAACGCTAAGTGAGAAAGGTTATTCTTACAGAGATAATTGACCAGCTACAAGATGGCTCAAAGATTGAGCCGTTTTGTAGCCGGTCGAATATCTCTTCACTGGCGACACAGATCGCTTAGTATTGGCGGAGGACCCGCCGGCGTTTAGGGAGATCTATACGCCCAAATTTTATCATAATTTTATCCATTTTATCTGAAGCCATATCTTAATTTTCCTGAAAATGATCAGCTTAGCCATTGGCAACACTAAGTTACACAAAGTTATAGAGGTTTTGAGAACATAGGACTAAAAAGGACATTGAACATGAGGCCTACATGAGGCAGGATGTAAATGATCTAATGGGTATAACAATGACAGGTAAATGATTGAATAATGTGAAAGATGAGACAAACGAAAAGAATCCATGTGGGGAAACACATGTTCCCTTTGAGGTAGTGTTGCCACTGGCTCAGCCGAGGTTTTTCAATAAATTAGGTTTATCATGCTGTGTAAATTTTCTAAAATCACCAGAATATTTGAGCATATGGACAAGCCAATAAGTCTGGGGGTCTTCTGCCAGTACTAATGGATCCAATCACGTGTTCCTGAGTTATTAATGTGGCTTTGATTTGGCTTGCAGCTTGGCTTGAAATCAAAGCTGCATTAATAAATCAGAAACAGGTGATTGGATCCATTAGTGCTGACAGAGGACCCCTCGGCCTATTGGCTTGTCCATATGCCCAAATATTCTGGTGATTTTAGAAAATTTACCCAGCATGATAAAGCTTATTTATTGAGAACATCAGCTGAGCTGGTAACAACACTACTTTGAGGAGTCTGAAATACTTTGAAAATACTCTCATGTCCTTCAAATAGTGGTCATGCCTATTGTTCTGGGTCTGGAAAGCCTGTCATATGATGTTGCGAGGTGTGGGAGGATGGCACAAGTCTCTGATAATAACAAATACAGCTGCCAAAGTATCTCAAACTCATTTGAAGTTGAATGTATTGCGAAAAGAGTTGAGGAAGTTCAAAGAAGATTGAGCTCAATCAAAATAGTTCAAGAAATATTGAGAGCTTGAAATCACTGTTCAAGATCGTTTGATCAATCATAATGTAATCAATGCTTGTCAAATGAGGTTCAGATGGGGTTGGATGACCGAAAGAACATGCAACAAACCTTTTTTTGGTCTGGTGAAAGATTGTCAAAGTATTGTTTGAACTCAGAAGTCAATCCCTGGGGGTTGTGTTCCTTCCAATCCAGAGCACAAAGGTTTCTATGGAGTATCAGAGACTAAGGTCAGTGACAAGACATACTTATTCAGTTACTTACCAGGCAGTGGTTGACTAAGGATTTGGCCACATTATAGTTCCTTTCTTTGAGGTGACTGAGACTTGAATCCAAATGAGGAGGGCATCACAGGTACAGCAGGCATCACAGGTAAGTTCATATTTGCAGGCAAGGGTGGATTTTTGGGTATCAATGGATTTGCAAGTAAGGTGGGCACCACAGGCAAGGCAGACATTGCAGGCTCTGGATTCACACCTACAAGTGTCAACAGATCCAGCAAGGCCATATGGTATAACACAGGTTAGAGGAAGGTAGCGAGGTGGTGCTGAATATTGAGATCTAGGTCAAGGTTGGGGGGGTTAATAGCAAGGGATATCAAGGGATACCAAAGAGAGCTCAAGGAAATATTGAGGGTCAATGAAATACAAAGAATGCAATAAAATATTGAGGACACAATAAAAGTTCAATTGATCAGTGTATGAGGAATGAGTATTATGAGAGGAGAGATGACGGGAATGTAATGAGCAAGGTAAAGGCGAGGTGAATATGATAATATTGAGGTAGAGATGAGGGTCAGGAGGCTCAATATAGAGGTGTGATGATTTATCAAGGAAGATCATGATGATTTCACAAAACTTCAAACTAAGACAGAATACTTGGACTCAAGTGTATGATCACTTGAATCAGACTATTGGGATGATAACATGAATGATATATATTTGAAAAAGTACCTAATACAATGTTTATATGACATATGAAAGATAGTACTAAAAAGGAAATTGAACATGAGGCCTACATGAGGTGGGATGAGAATGGTAATATGGGGCTAAATAGGATGGGTAAATGATGAAATGATGTGAACACGAGACAAATGAAAGGGTATCATGCAGTACATACATGTGTTTCCTTTGAGGAGTCCAAAATACTTCAAAAATCCTCTCATGTCCTTCAAAATGCAATCCTGCCTATTGTTCTTCATGCAATAAGCTTGTCATATGATGTCACAAGGTGCAGGGGGGCAGTACAAATGTCCAATAATAATGAATACAGCTGCTGAAGTGTGCGAAGTACACTCAAAGTTTGATCAAACTTGTTTGAAGTCGATTGATGAGGGTTCAAGATGTTTGTAGGGCTCGTAAATTGATCAAGACATATATCTGGACTTGTAGCAAATATTGTGAAGTTGTTTGAAGAAGCTCAATGAAGATCAAGCTCGATCAAAGAGCTCAAGAATTATCAAGGGTTCGATATTGCTGTTCATGATCGATCAAATGTTTGTAACATGATTTATACTTATTAAATGAGGTTTGGAGGGATCGTACAAGGTATGGGAGAGTTGTGCTAGTGCTCAAAGTTAGAATGAAGATGTTCAAGGGGTTCAATATTGCGTGATATTGCTCAAAAATGCGATTGAAGTTGTTCAAGGCCAATCAAGGCCAATCGGACTACTGTATAGACTTGTTATTCGCAATGCAAAAAGTACTGGTGTGTGTCCAAAGTACTACCTGCAATGTGGATGTATCATCCTCCCTGGACTAAAATAATGACTGTCCCCAGTCAGTTGCACAAATATTAATGAGGCTCGATGAATAGAAAATTGAGGGTGAATGTGAGACCATGATGATAATGATGACAATGAATCAGATGCTCAATGGGGTTCGCAATAATAGAATATTGGAAGTTGAAAGGTGAATGTCAGAAGAGGAATGAATACTGATGAATTGAATGATGAAAGAAGTATAGAACCAGTGAGGAAGGAATGTCAAAATAGAAAATGATATTGGCATATATGAAATTGATAGTGAATTGATTTTGGGAATCAATGAGTATGCTCAAGTAACAAGCTGTGATGATGATCTTGAAGAGACTCTGGGGGTTTCTCAGGGTGCAATATTGAGGGTGCAATCAAGCTGATATACATCTCATAATGATTGGGGATGACAATCAAATCATCTTCAAAGATATTGGTCAAGGGATGAGGGGGTTGCTGGAGTTGTCTTGAATTAATGTGATCTCGCAATTTCATACAAACTTCAGGTGATAGTGAGTATAGTTCTTCCACATTTAACATGACAATTGGGAGGTTCATGGTATGATCAAAGATAATCTGTGCAATTTTTGAGTTATTGATGGGGGCTGGGCTTTGGTTTGAAGAGTTCTTTTGGGGCTGTACCAAAGTTTCATTCTTGGGGCTGTAAATAACCATTGTCTTGAATACTTGGGAATGGAAGAATATTGCACTGCCAAAAAGAGGCCAAAGTCAAATTTCGAGGGGTGATCGAGGTGGTTGCTGATGAGTTTGAGGTTGAGGGATTGTTTGCTGTGGATGAGGGTATGCTGTGAAGGTTTGAGGTCAAGTTTCCAGGGGAGATCAAGGTTGATATGGATGAGATCAAGGTCAAGATAGGATCTACTGGCTTGGACAGTGAATTTGCGAAATTTGAGGCATTCGAGGGATATTCAAGATGGTGCAAAGGTGTGGGGGTGACTGGTGATGATGTGACTCAAGGTGCAGGTACAATGGGATGAATATGATCAGTTCTAATGAATTGTTGACTGTTTCAAAGTGTGAAAATCTCTCTTTCTATAGCTGATATGTGATCTTCGAGGTTATTTGAGGCATGAAGAGTGCTATGCAATGATGGGGACGAGGGATGCAAAGTTGAGGGGGCAATATTGTACATGAATGAGGAGAATACTGGGTTTTCAGGGTTTTGACAATGCCATTCGTTGATGTGATCTTTAATAAATCGAACCAGGATATTTTGAGTGGGAAATTGACCATTAGCAAGTACAACTTTGCCTTCTGTGTTCTTTATGCACTTTCCATCATTAATATACAATTGGCATACCAAACATTTGCTGATAAAATGACCAGGTTGTCCACAAAATATACAAACAAAATTATTGAATGTTTCTGATTGAGATGTGCCATTTGTTTGAGTGTTCAAAGTCAAGTTCAAAGCTGCCATAGCAGTAACAAGAGTTGTTGCAAACTTTATGACCTTCAAGCGACGCAAAACAGCCACATTGCACAGGAAACAGGCCCAAACAATGTTTTTTGTTGTTTGGGC
The DNA here is from genome assembly GCA_003313805.1 of Tricholoma flavovirens. NCBI lineage: Eukaryota > Fungi > Basidiomycota > Agaricomycetes > Agaricales > Tricholomataceae > Tricholoma > Tricholoma flavovirens. The sequence continues at coordinate 6,100 of QLOK01015335.1, forward strand.
CCTAGGTATTTTTAAAATATCTTTCATTCTTATTTTTTCTTAACTAACTAATGATTTTATTTTATTTCTAGGTTCTGATACTACAGTGATGAAAACAATGGGCACAAACAGCACCCTGAACCACCACCATGAGCCACTGCTCGTGGGGTGGAAATGGGGAGCAATGGAGATGGCCAGAGCCCCAAGATGCCAGGACAACGATGATGGACAATGATAACGATGACATGACAATGACTATGGGGACCCCTACACCAACAACAACAGCACCCCCAACTGCCACCACGAGCAACTGCTGGTGGGGTGGAAATGGGAGCAACAGAGATCCCGCCCCAGCCCTGTGAGCTACTACTCATGGGGTGGGTCGCGGGTGCTACCAGTTGACGAGGAGGAGGAAATGATGACCAGGGGGGGGAGGAAGAATGGGGCAATGATGATGATGAGGATGACGACGAGGAAGAGGAAGAGGAAGAGGAAGAGGAAGAGGAAGAGGAGGAACTACAAGGAAAATGAGGACAGCCACCACCACCACCACCACCACATCACCCAACTGCCACTGTGAGCACTGATGGAAATGGGGAGCATGATGATAGCGACAAACGACAGGGAGGCCAGGAGGAGGAAGAAGAATGACGAGGAACAGGGAGATGATGAGGGCACCAACAGGCCCTCCCTCGCATTTTTGCAAGGGCAGTCTTTTTATTAGTTTCATGGCCCCTCCATTGTGCAAAAAACAGGGGGCTAATTTTTTTTATGATGTACTCTTCCTCATGTTTGCATTGGGTTAGTTTAATAATAAAAATTAATACTTGCATCATCCTCACATCAATGCAAGCGTATTTATTAGTTTAGTGAATAAAACTTGTGATGTCTCCCTTGCATTGGCATGGTGCAAGGGGATTAGTCTTAGTTCTTGTTACAGTTCTCATACCCTATGAGGGACATCAGTTAATAGTAAAGCAAGACTACTTCTTGCCATGGGAAGCCCCCAAGGGCTTGAATTGTTAGTTAGAAAGTACTACATCTCTGTTTGACCCTAATTATAAATATACAAAAGGTAAAAAGCCACAGTATTGTACCCTTGGTGTTTCCAACAAAACCATGGTAAAAACCTGTCACCATGGTTGCGGTGTTTACGATGTTTATGATTTGATATCTGCCTACACCTAATTACAGACTTAGGACATGTTTCATAAGACAAGCCTTGACAGACCCGAATATGAAGAATAAAGGATAAAGGTAAAGTATGGTAGCCAAAGACCTGACACGAATCTGACTAGTGAACAATAAGACTGTACTCTGAACAAGCAGGGGCCGTGTATTGAGTAAAGTCAAAGCAAAGGTGGTAGTAGGTATTGGATCCACAAAATCGAAAAAGAATCCCTTTCCAGTTCCAAGTATAAGTGAACCCATCAAATGGAGGTGGTCTGATCCCAGCATCATCATAATTGACTGACACTTGTAGGTGGTGGATCTGTCGTGCAAGGTTGATGAACGTCAACTGAAGCTGGTCCAATGTTGCCCTTGACTGCTCCAGAAACTTTGTCCTAGATTGCTCCAAAAGCTTTGTATGTCTCTTCAGCTGCTTTAAGCGCAGGACAAGTGATTTTCTCTTGATGCGGAACTGAGTGCACTGTGCGTTGTTGAGTCATATGAAGCATGTGATGAATGGATACATTAGGAGGCATGATTGTTTTTTCATCACTGAGAGTTGAGGATGAGCGGTTAGATGGTGAGGAAGTGGGGAAGGCACTGGATTTACTTGGAGCATGATGGATGTCAGGTAAATGAAAAGTATAGATGTGACATTGAGGGCACTATGGCTGTGATAAACCTCCTGAGTATATACCAGGGTACTGAGCAAATGAGCTGTCACTTGCATGGAGAGGGCCCAAGTCTCATCATGTGCAGAACAGACAGACAACCCAACGAGGTGGTGGTGGTTGTTGTTGTTGTGGTTGTTGTGGTTGTGGTTGTTGTTGTTGTTACAATGGGTACGGTGTACACAGGTATGGGTGCGGTGTGTGAAAATATACCCATGGTGTGACCCATGTTACACCCTACCACTGCTACAAACAGTAGCTAAACAACACCCTGCTAGGCTGACTTCTCACTCTCACACCATTTTGCTATGTCACCCCTCTTCTACAGTGAGTGATAACATACTATAGAAAACTATATCAGCCAAAAAACACCCTGCTAGCCTGACTTCTCACACATCGCCTTCTGCCATGTTGCCATCATTACCGCTGCCATCCAGCACTACTCCAGTGCTAGTCTGACTTCTTGTGAGTCACCTTCCACCATGTTGCTGTTGTTCCACTGCTACAAACAGTAGATAGGCCAACTTCTTGCTCTCACACCATTCTGCTACCATCACTGATGTTGAGGAGGTCTTTACTGTCCCCCATGTAATCTGTGCAGAGTCCGAGTGGACTCTGCAGACTGCTCAGACTGTCCTCAGACTTTACTAGGACTAAGTTAGGACTTTCATTGGCTGAAGGTCCAGCCAAATTTCCAAATCCTAGTCCTAATGAAGTCCAAGGACTGTCCTGGGACAGTATGAGGACAGCTAGAATTCTAGGACTGAGTCCTCAGACAGTATGAGGACAGTCATCCTTATTTATAATATAAAAAAATCATGTTCTGAGCAAGATTTGAACCCTTGGCCATTACATAATCAGCAATGGAATTAACCATTACACCACAAGGGCATGTATGGTATTGTAATTCAATACCCTACATAGAGTTTCCAGTGGCTGTGTATTACAAAACACACAGCTGCATCATCAATGATGCCAGCTCATCACTTGACCACCACCACTCTCAACAATGCTGCCACCACCTCCTGCCTCTCCTCCTGCCCCTACCACAAACAAACAACAAACAAATGGGCCCAAATGATGACAATATCATTTGGGCCCCAGGTAAGTTTATTTTTTTTATTTTTTTTCAACTAATTAATTTTCTTTTTCATTATTGATAGGTTTTAACTATGGCACCCCGATGCTAAACCACAATGCCAGCCACCACAACCACCAAAGCAGCACCCAGAACCACAGCTGTGAGCCACTGCTTGTGGGGTGGAAATGGGGAGCAATGGGAGGGGATCAACAGGGCCCAGCAGACAATGGTGAGAGGGAATGAACGACAAGGGAATGATGGGGGAAAGACAAAAAAGGCCCAAGAGATGTCACCTGACATCTCTTGGGCCATTGGTAAGTTTTTTTTATTTCTTTCTAATTTCATTAATTTGTTACTAACAATGATTTTTAGGTACTAGCTACAGGGACAGGTCTGACGATGAGGGAACAGCCAGCTACAACAACAGGACAACAACCATGACAACAACCATGATGACCAACACAACAGCACCCCAACCACAGCTGAAACCAACTGCTCATGGCATGGATTGCAGGAGCTAAACAATGGGGCAGGAGGGGGAGAATGGGGCAGGATGACAGGGACAGGGACATGGAAATTAGGGGCAACAGGCACTGACAAGGATGGTGAGGGAGGACTGATGACCAGGGAGACAAGGCAACCAGCGACAGCAAGAGGGCATGATGACAAGGGAGAGAAAATGAGGGATGGTGACAGGACAACAACCAGGACAACAACCAGGACAGGACAATGACAATGACAACCTGGATGAAGACCTGGATGACACCAGGGCAGGATGACAATGACAGGGACAACAGGGAATGACAGGGACAGCAACACAGAAATGAGGATGACCCCAGGGACGATGACAATGATGAGGGGACCAGGATGAGGACAATGAAGACAATGAGGGGACAAGAACGAGACAACGAGGGGACGGGGATGATGAAGACAAAGACAACAAGGGGATGGGGATGAAGATGACAAAGACAACAACAGGATGGGGATGACAATGACAGTGAGGGGACAAAGACAAGGGGGACAACTGCGCCTGCCCCACCCCTGCGAAGGGGTGGAGGTGGTGGGGAATGGGGCCAGGGATGGTGGGGCAGGGCATACCTGCCAAAAGTCCCAATGCATGACATGACAATGGTCACAGGCCCCCCCTCGCACATGTGAGGTGGGGCATTTATATTAGATTTATACCCCTCCCCTGCTCACCTTGCAGGGGAGGGGCAATTAGTTATATAGTTAGCCCCCCTGCCCCTTGAAAATATGAGGGCAGGGTTTTTTTTTGTATTCGTTGTACCCCTCACATTCGCATGGGGGTAATAAATTAAATATATTCTATTTAATCTCCCTGCCTGCACTGTGCCCATCCTCCTTAGGAGGGTAGTAAGATTTATTATTTATATATACATTAAAATGTGTGAGTCTAATAAATAACATTTATGTTAGTATTTTGGAATTGCCACTTGCCTCAGGTGGTAGAGTGTGCACACTTGGTGGTCATGTGACCTGTAGTGCAAGGTCTGTGGTTAAAACCCTTCTCTGTGCAATGTTATTTTGCAGGCACTTAGCAAAAATTTCACTAAGTCCAACAGAGCTAGGACTGGACTCAGACTCCCCTCACACAAACCACCCTTGTGATGAAAATTCACTTGGGAAACTTGTCTGAGTTGAGTCCACTCAGACTGTCTGTGGACTTCATGTGGACTGCTAGGACTCTGCTAGGACTGTGCTAGGACTCCACTCAGAATCCATGGCCAGCTCAGAGTCCATGTGGATTATGTGGGGTACAGTAAAGTACTGATGTTAAGCACCCAAGGCAGAGGTGGTTGCCCCCTCCATTCAGTTCTATGTTGCTTATGTTCAATACACTTTGTTGCTGCCATCAAGAGCAATGCTGAATGCTGCTGCAGTGCTTCCTTGATGGTTTGAGGCCTGTTACATGTATATATCATATTTTTTCTCTTACCATTCTGCTACATCACCTCATTCCCTCTGCTTCAAACCGTTGCTAGGCCAACTTCTTGCTCTCACACCATTCTGCTACCATCACTGATGTTGAGCACCCAAGGCAGAGGCAGTTGCTGCCTCCTTTCAGTTCTGTTGCTTATGTTCAATACACTTTGTTGCTGCCATTGAGAGCAATGCTGAATGCCACTGCAGCATGGCAGTTAGTTCACTTTCATTGACTCAATCCATGAACAGCTCCTGATCCATGCATGCTGATTCCTGCACTGTCATCCACACCTCATTCAAACTGCCCTTACCCCCCACATCATTGCTGTCATCAAAGCAATCCCAAACATCGCTGTAGTGTGGCTGTTGCTTGCACTTTAATTACTGTTGCCATGTATCTCATTCGACATGCCATTCTCTTGGTCCACTAATATTTCTCTTTAATGGGTATGTTGTCATTTCCTTAACAAGTATTATTACGAAGACACATTGTAGCTAGATTATGTCATCACTACTTTTGTAGGCCATATCTAATGGGGGAGACTGGTGATATCCCCTGATGGTATTTGGTTCTTGTCTTGGGGGTTTTGATTAGGTTAATTTAATGCATGTGTTATATTTTGCCATGTTGCCACATTAGCCCACCTTCTGCTTTGATCCAACATCAGCCCTTCCATTATCTACTCTCATGTCCAAATGGTCCAAACATCCAGGACTTTCAAAATATGTCATTCTCCATGGCTTCCAGCATGGCCATGAATGACAAAGAGATATCCTACAATTAGTGTTTGAAAGTCCAGTTGCATGGACCAAAAAAAAACTGGCAACTGAACCGGACCCAACCACAGTCTGGTCCATCTCACAGCTTCTGCAGCACCAGTTGTAGACCGGTCTGGTTGCCAGCCGCATAATCTTTCAAATAATAATGAACCAGGTAAAGACCAGTTGCAACCCATTGCAACTGGTCTTTTATTGTACAGATCAGTACATAATATAATATTGTAATCCACCCCACTACCCTATAAAAGTACCAAATAAATATATTTATGTACTAATTACATATGTTGTAGATAAAAAACTGGGGCGCACCTGAATGAATAGAGGGAAAGGTAAGCTGTTTAAATAGCACTGACCATTTGCACCTGTTTGCATGGTCACATGTACTCTCATTTACGTGTTTTTGATGCATTTACATCTTTCATTTATATGTTTACATTTATTTGTGCTGTATTGCCACCAGCCACAATGCCTCACAACTTGGTTTCTCTCCCCATGGGCCACAACAACAATGGCCTTGTCCACAAGTGGGGCACAAACAACATCTGTTGTTGCTTGTGCCCCAGGTAAGTATCTTTTACTCTTTGCCTTTCAGTTGTGAACTTGTAACTAATTATTATCTTGTTTGTTTCTTAGATATTATAACATATTATAACACTGACGACACAGCACCCACTTCCAGCCTCACAAGCCACTGCTCGTGGGGTGGACTGTGGGTGCAGGAGATGAGGACAATGAAGATGAGGACAACAAGGGACAACGAGGACAACAAACGACGAATGACAAGCAGAGGATGATGATGATGATGAATGATGAGTAGGGGGCAACAACAACAACGAGGAATGATCAGCAGGGGACAACAACAATGATGAACAAGTAGGGGACAACAACAATGATGAACAACAAGCAGGGGACAACAAGGATGGCAAACAACAATGTCAGTGAACAACAACAATGGTGAACAACAACAATGGTGAACAACAATGGTGAACAACAAGCAGGGGACAACAATGATGGCGAATGACAATGATGATACACAGGGACCACAAGACAGTGACAATGCAACACCCACCCACCCCTCCCTCGCTCAAAACACGAGATGAAGGGGTGGTTTTCTACTGATGTGTCTTCCCCAGCACCACCATCCAGCCTCATGAGCCCCTGCTTGCAGGTGGACTTGTTTTCCTTCTTCTTAATTTCATTTTGTATTATTCTTTTCTCTGTATGTATCTTAGTTACACAAATGGTTGGTGCCTCCACTGCTGCGAGCCTCTGCTCGCAGGGTGTGAGTTTTGGAATATCTATTTAGTGTTTAAAGTAGCATACCATTGTATTATTTATGTGGTCCTGACTGGTCCTAAACTGGTCTGGACCAGTTTAGTACTGGACTGGGTGTGACCAGTCCAGAAACTGTTAGGCAACCATGATGGACCGGTTTATACTGGTCCAGTCTACAGTTGCATATAATATTCAAAATATATGAACCAGTCTGGTCCACAGTTTCCCCCTGAGGTGGGCAAAAAACCTGACCAGACCGGACTTTCAAACACTACCTACAATCTGGAAAACAAGCCATACAGCGAGCCATGGATGCTGAGTGTCAACAATGGGAAATCCAACATATGATGATAAAGTTATACAGTACCTTACTAGCATTTGATATGTAGAACTTTCACAAAAGGATCACAATGCCATTGAAGAAATGGACTATCATGCTGGTCATTCCCTCAATGATTTTGCATCTATTTCTCACACTGCTCCACCTGGGAGGAAGGTTTTGATATAAGCCACAAGGGTGGAGAACATGAGGTCTTGGAGGATGTTGCAGCAAGCCTTGCTGAATCTATGGGATGGTAAGGTATAGGTTTTTCTCAACTCTCTTACTAATTCTGTATATTGCTTGAAAGTCAAAGAGTGGATCATCAAAACTGTGCAGATCATGTGGAGATACGAACAGATCAGTGGAATATTCAGATGTCAAGACTGGTCAGTGAATACCTTGTCTCATGCCACCATGATGATGTGGAAGGGTTGCCAAAGATGCCCCATCAACTGCATGACAATGTGGGTCAGTTGGGAGAGATCGAGGTCACTGATATGTTCTGTAAGCTCAGCCTGCTTTTCTATTCATTTTCTGAGATCTTCTATCAGTTCAACAGCCCTCATCATTTCCTGTCATGCCTGGAGCCTTGTACCCAAATGAGACACTATTGTGATATGAATATCTTGGCTGTTCACCAGTACAACCTACCCTAACATTCTCCATCAGGACCCTTATGGCATATCAGTAGTCCCATTGAACCTGTCCCTGTTTCAGTATCAAAGCGCAGTGTAGAATGCTGTGCCACATGCACAATGTACATTAACCACTCCAAGATGACATTCATTTTTATGCTATATTTAGGTACCATACCAACCTTATCTCACCACCCAATTTTCCACAGCTTTTGATGCCTATCTGGAGATATGCCAGCAAGTTGACCAGCAAATCAATGCCACTCTGAAGTATGATATTTGCACATCTCATCTTAGACAATCCTGCCCTTGCTGCTTTTATAAGCTGGCAGATGAGCCTGAATTGGAGTTTTCGTGCTTTGTTTCAATTGATGGCAACAATTCACTAATATGCCTGGGTACATCCATCAGGAATACAAATGATTGCCTTGATTCATGTACTATGGTTTTGGACCAATGGCTATCAGCAGAGGAAGTAAATCGGTTCAAGGATGAAGTAATACCCCAGGTGAGAATTTTCCCAGCATGTTGGTTCATTACTCATGTCACTTAGTTGGCAAAACCGATGGCAGAAAATCTTGCCAATGATTTGGAAGACATCACATATGAAGTAAACAGTCTAGGGTGCATCAAGCGATGGAGAAATGCAGGTCCAGAAGAGTGAAAGAAGATGTTCTCTCTCTTTCAAGAGTCTAGGATCTTCATTGCCTCATGCCATCATCAGCTGGTTTTGCTAGCTTGCAACATGATCAAGAGTGGGGAGCTGTATGTCATTCTCCATCAATCTTGTTTCTGTGCTGATTAGGGCCCTTGAGGAGCCAAATATGCCCTAGCAATCATTGATCAGCTAATTGATGACCTTGGCAGTAAAGTCAGCTGTGCTTATGATATTGGCTGTGCATTCTCAAAGACACTCAAGAACAGCAGCTTGTCAGAGAAAGCAAAAAATGCTTTGTTTCACCTTATGGTGGGTGCATTTCATGGCCATGCCCACAATCAGTACTTTACACTCCCCCCCCGAGTCTGAGCGGACTCCGCTCGGACACTAGGATGTCCTAGGACTGTCCTAGGACTGTCCTCGGACTCTGCTCGGACTCGTTAGAGTAGTGATGTTAGTGATGTTATCTATCATTCTGACCGGGTTCTTGAGCTGAGTTTGAAAATATCCCCTGCATAGTGATGGGACTGTCTATATATAGAACATAGTGATGTTATATACCATTCTGACCGCATTTTTGAGCTGAGTTTGGAAATC
>QLOK01015367.1:0-15574 GCA_003313805.1 Tricholoma flavovirens
AGGACATCTCCAACCGCATTTGACATTTGAAAGAGGCCAGAATCCCCTCAAGCTTGCATGCAACAGGATCATCAACACTATCAATGTACTTGTTGATAACTGAAGCTGCCTGAAGCACTTCGCGACGTGTGGGACAAGGCTCAACAGGCACATCATCATCGACATCATTGTCCCCACCATTGATCGGCCCCTCTTCCTGAGCTTTTCGTGCGTCCAACATGGCCTGGCATATTTCTTTGTCCATTGTCTCATCTATGATATGTGACTCATCTGCCAAATTGGGTAGTCCTTTGATATCCATTCTGTTGCTTGCCTGAAGTGCCCCAGTTGATACCAACCCATCAAGAGCGCTCTCAAGCTGCTTCTCAGCAATTGTGATGGGATCTTCGAGACCATGAGTGTTGTTAACATTAAGGAGTGATGAAACAGGGATGCTTGGATTCAAAACTGGTGGAGAGGATGATGGAAGAATAGCAGCTTTCTTCCAGCAGTTCCTGATTGTAGTTGTGTCCACTTCACGCCAAGCCACATCAGCAAGCCGCATTGCCTCAAGTTGATCAATGTCATAGATTTCAGAGGGAGTGATGCCTGCATCATAATGATCAATCGCACATTGTATATACTTTGCATGGTAATGAGCTTTGAAGCATCGGATGATACCCTGATCCATTGGTTGGACATGTGTGGTGAGGTTTGGCTTGAAATTCTTGATGCGTATGTTCCAAAGACCATCTGGAACAATGTGACCAGAGAAATTATCTTGTAGAAGAAGGACCTTGCGGTTTTTTGCCTGTAGTTCCCGATCCCATTGCTGAATCCATTCCTGATACAGTGCCGAAGTCATCCAAGCCTTTGCATTGTTCTGGTAGTAAAAACCCAGCCATGCGCCTGTCTTCTTTTGGAATGCTCGAGGTTTATGTGCCCTTCTGATAACAATGGGCTGCAGTTTCTCAGATCCATCTGCATTTGATGTAAATGCATAGGTGAGTCGGACCTTGCTGCCCTTCACTCCTGAATGTTTCTTATTTACTAACCCTCAATCTGGAGGCATCCTATTCTGAAATGAGTATTTTAACCAAAGAATAGGTATGGTACATGCCCATAGAACAACCCAGTCTCGTCCATGTTAAAGATATCCCATAGCTCATAACAATAAGCTCCTGGATGCGTTTTCACTCGGTCTTCACGGTCTCCAGATCTGCTGATGCAGCATCACCATGACGCTTGAATTGCTTCAAACCATTCCGGACCTTGAAACGAGCCAACCACCCCTCACTCAAACTGAGACACTTGTCGTCTGGGACACCTGCTAGGTCTGCAAATTTTGTCCACTTCTGGCGTAGGACTTCACCAGTGAGAAGAAGGTTGTTTTGCATCGCCTTTGACACCCACAACTCCATCATTTCTGTGACTTCTGGATGCTGTGTCTGACGAGCCCATTTTGCTTTGTGTCCACCGTTGCTATGCACCCATTCCTCTCGCCATTTCACTTCATCCTTCACCCATGCAGAGACCAGAGGTTGCTTCATTTTCAGGTTTGGATAGATGGAGTCAAAGTGCTCTGCAGTCTTCGACTGATTCTTGCCGTTGTCATGATACCAATCCAGAATTTCAATGCGCTGGGCGAGTGTCGCATTCTCCTTCTTGGTGAACACAGGTGCAGTGGAGCTGCTTTGCTTCTTCTCGCTGGGTTCCTTAGCTTTAGTTTCAGATCCTTCAGGTTGGTCTGTTACTTTAATGGATACTGAAGTTGCAATTCATTAATGTATGTTTTCGCTTCTTGCCTACCACCTTGCTTAGGTCACCTGCCACCTCCTGTAATCTTTTGACAACACCCTTCTGCACATCATAAAGCCTTTCCAAACCTCTCTCATAATCTGAAACATTCTCCAGAGCATCCAAAACCTGTTGCTCATCAACCAAATTAGCTTCGTTGTCCAGCCATTTTTCGTCATGTGAAGAGATTGATTTCCTCTCATGCAGTTGAGCCTGGAGTTTCTCTTTCTTAGCTTTAACCTGGGCCTGCAAGGTTTTCAGCCCCTTTTTCAGGACCTCAAGAGCCTTTAATGTCATGAGCAGCCAGAGCAGGTGAGATTCGAGTGTCAAAAAAAGTTACTTAGGATTTGTGGCACATCATAGTTCAAAGTTCATATGCACTATTACATATATAGTAATAAAATGTATGGGTTTTGCCTCATAAAGGGTATGGGTTATTGGGTATTAGAGAGTATGGGTTATGGGTTCCATTTCCCTGCCTACCAACTTGGTAGCTCAAAAATTCTATGGGGTATGAGGGAGTATGGGTTACCAGGGGTATGGGTTAAGAGGGTGTTGACTGTAATACATAAATGAGGCACCTACTTGGAAATTGTCTCAGGTGCATGTTGAAACTGTTCCTCAAGATGGCAGATAGAGAGACCAGTAACACAACCATGTAGAAAGATTGCAACCTGCTCCTCATGTGTGATATACTTGGAATCGCCATGACCCATCTGTCGTAATTCCAGTACAAGAGCTCTGAAAACATGCTTATTCACTCCAAGTGATGTGCAAATGCGTTTTGGATGACCATGGAGTAGTTCATCCACCCAACCTTGCCCTGTGAGAATTGATGTATAACATGGCTCCTTGATATTATACTGGTGTACAATCTTGATGACTTCAGGAATAACAACATTGATAATGAGAACAACAAATTCTTGTACAACTTGAGCAAAGACCTCTTGCTGTGAAGAATTTTGGCGGGGAACAGGAAACATGGTGTTGGTAATGATCTGATCGTTGCATTGGAAGCACCCTCTCTATATACCATTGAACAAATGTGTTAGTACAGTTATCAATTGCCATCGCCATCGATTATCTAGAGTCGACCGATACAGTTTGGAGACGGCGAATGAAATTCTTCCGGCACCTGCCGGTAGGTTGTCCTCAACAGGTCCAAATGTTCCTGAAGGTTCGCATCCGAACTCAAACCAATGAATCTTGAAATATAAATACCCGAAAAACATGGACATCGAACAAACCTACTACTACCACCACTACTACTACTATGTATAAAATCAACTTATCAGTTCATCCCCTAACAACACCAACTGTGACCTCCGGTCCATCCCCTACTACACCCTCCCCCATTTCCAATCTCCCACCTCCAAGTGCACCCGCGCATTTCTCCCATGCCCATCTCGTAAGTTCCAACACGTCGTCGTCCCCGAGGTCAGGATGCACATGCAGCTCCAGCGTCACCACTAGTTTCTCCACCGCACATCTCTGTCCCTTTTCCTTCCCTTTCCTTTTCCCTTTCCCTTCCCGCCCTCCTTGTGAAGATGTGATTGGCGCAGTAGCTGCCATTGAAGACGGCGAATATGATGGGGTTGGTGCGAGCTGCCATATATGTGGTGCGGGGAGGTGCAAAACTTGTGGATGTCGTTCGATCTTTATAGGAATAGGAATAGGAATAGGAATAGGGATGGGGTTAGAATCGGTTGGACTGAATATATATATCGAGTCAATGACGCACCTCTCGCATTACACGCAGAAACGCCTCCATCTTCCCACCAGACGTTCCGCGCCGGGGCGCAGTTTGTAAGAGAGCGGTGCCGAGTACGACACATGCACGGTATGCGACGTTGAATGTCACTATTGTGATAAACGCCGCGAGGAGTGAGTCGAATGTCCGATGTTGGGCTCTAGTCAAAAAAAAAAAAAAAAGGGTTAAATTTAAAGATGGAAAGGACCCCCGAGTGAGGTGTAGTATAGATGTAGACGTACTCTGGTATGGAAAGCGCAACGAAGAGAATGGCTAGGGATATGAACAGAGGGCTTGAAGTGAATGGGTTGGAGAGCACGATCCCTAGAGGAGTGGTTGGTGGAGGATCGTGGAATTGATACTGCCGTGTCCCCGAAGCGGAGGACATTGAACGAATTATTGTCCGTATTGCTGGAATTCTAGTGCCAGTCACTAGGGGGGTTTGATTAGATGATAGGGAAATTTTGGTTGATAGAATATTAGGATGAGACGTACAGCTGACGAGCTTGGAATGATTGTCGTATATAAGGGAGGTCCCAATTAGTGAAATAAAGGTTATAAACGCCAGAATAAGGGGGAATTCAATCCTATAAGAGGAATATGAACCAATGAGTTCCAACGAAAAGGGATCACGTACCCAATTACATTTTCAGCTTCGTCTCCATGGTGGTGGTGATGCCCCACCTCACCGCCATTACTCAATAGCAGATGTTCCACTGTCTCTTTGCACACGTAGACTGACGAAAACATAAGGTACACCGCTTGGGCGAACATTAAGACAGTCTCCACTGGGGTATTCCTGCACGTTCCCAAAAAAGAAACAAAAAAAAAGGTTCGTCAGTCGTTGTAAACACATTGAATACCTAACCACTTACCCGTATGGTCTCCGAATCTTCCTGTCCAATGTTTTGTTAGAGGGTCGATCCAACCAGGCGGGTAAAACGCTGCTGAGCCCGACGCCGAAAGCATCAAACACAACCCAATAGCCAAGGCCAGTAACAGACAATGACCCAATCTGCTGTCCACAAACCCACAGCCACGCCCCAAGTACGAACTGCAACACTCCCACCGTAAGCGCGACTCTAGAGTACGTCTCCTCCTCCTCCTCTGCATTGTCTTCCACACGTATACTTCCGGAATTCAGACCCGCATGATGATGATGATGATGCTCGACTGAATTCCTGTCCTGCGCTGGCCCAGGAATAGGGGGGAAAGTCGTTGTTGTGGGTTTAGCGGATGAGGGAAAGCCAGACATGGGCATCCATGGCGAGACGGGCATGGGAGTAGGTTGTGTATGCAATTCCTCTGCCGGAGAGTGTGGTTTGGGGCTCCCAGCACCGTTCGCAGAGCCCGGTTCGAGAAAGGAGAAAAAATTGTGCGACATGGAGTGTTTGTGGTGGTGCCCCCGCCTTGAGGCTGACCCAGACCCGGAGGAAGACGTCGATAACGATCTGGTCGTTAATTCTGGGGCAGGATTATCTCCTTCACCTTGAGCATGTGGTCGCCCACCAAACGTGAATCCTACGCCGATTGGGGAGGGAGGGTTGCTACTCCGTAGAGAGCGGGAGCGAGAACCGGGGAGACTGATGCTGGAGTTGGCGGAGGGTACGGTGCTGATTGGTGCTTCCTCATCGACAGGTCCATCCCCGTCTTCAGAGATAGTCGATGCGCCGGGCCTAGGAAAGAAAACGGAGAGGTTCCGGGAGTGCAGGCGGTTGTGTCTGCGAGAGGGTTTGGGGTCTGGAGGTAATTGGGACGAATTAGGGAAAGTGAAAAGCTGAGGGGAGGGGAAGGAAGGGGCGAGTGGTGAAGGGACGGAGGGAGCGAAGGAAGTTGCAGATATGGAGCGAGTGCGGGAGTGATGTGGGTTGTTGTGGTCGGGCTGGGACGGGAAAGGGACACTGAAGGAGGAGCGGAAGGGAGAACTGGAGGCGGGATGACCGTTTGCAGCGTTTGGGAGATTGAAGTTTGTGCGAAGAGGAGAGGGCGCGGTGGATGGTGGGATTGCTACGGACGAGATGCTCCGTGTGTATGCATTATGAGTTGTGATTGGGTTAGATTGAACACGGTTGCGAGGTGGTGGCGGGGCAGAGACCAGAGGCGTATCAGAGAAATCGTCGGCCATTGCCTGGGTCATAATAACGATATTCTCATCTTCGTCTTTGCTGGATTTACGACGGTGGATTTTCTGTGCCTCCATGATCATTAGAACGAGCGAAGTTGTTATAAGGGAACGTGTGGAGCGTGAATCTCGCTCTTATCTTGTGTACGTCTGGGGTTCAAAGCTTAACCTCTAAAACATACCTGCCACATCATACAGTGAGTTAAACAATCTCTCAAGGTTGCAAGTCGCACTATCTCACAGCAGTGCTCCCAGTCGTGGATAAGCGCTAAGCAACCACACAGCTGTAGCCGTTCAGGTCAATTCCTGCCAATTCAACAACTTCAGCGAGATTCGTCGATACCAAGGTTCGTAGAGTGTTACCGACAAGCTAGACAAACCCGCGTAGATTGGAAGACGGTCACTGCTGCCAGCAAATCGGTTGGCGTTGACACTTGCCTCATGGAATTTCAGATCACGTGTCAACGACTTTCGCAGACCTTGCTTTGTTCTTACCTCACAAATGAATCCCCAACTCATGCTTCTTCCTCGCTTACCACAGACTGTCAACGGTGTCAGTGTGTGCAATAACGGAGGTGCGAGCACATGTAGTAAATGCCACGCTGAATTTCAAGTCTGCGTAAACGAGGAGCAACTCCAGAGAAGAGACGGCCAGGTAGTATATAGCGGCGATCCAGAGAACAGTTAGCAACTTGAGTAAGAATGAGACTTTCGAGCACAGGAGCGGGCTTGACAAAGTGATCTACAACCCACTGCAATTTTTTAACCCTTCTTTCTCGCAGATGTGTATATTTCGTATGATGCGATCACCTCCCGATTTCGAGGGAAGACGATGGTGACTATATCCAATGGAGCCGTCTTGGAACGCTTCAGCATCTCTCTCGACAATCTGAAGTGTGAATCAAAAGGAATATCCGTCCACAGCGCAGGACACTCCAATGCAACACGACGCCAGGGGCCGCATATGTGTCACCTGTGGAATCCAAGCCAATTTGGAAGACTGCGACGCGTATTAAACATATGAAAAAATGGCCAACAAGATCTCAGTAGACAGCGCGTTATGTTTTCAAGCTCTAATCGCTAGTAATTTCGAGGCCTTTATCTCATCCTCGGTCCGCTTGAGAGTATTCTTTATGGGCCATCTGGGCTACTAAAAGCAGAAAGACCAATATCAGTCTGGGGCCTGGTAGTTTGAAGGGTCATGTTTGAGCGATGCGCCTAGGTGGCTCTGGACTGATCTTGTCGGACTGATCGTAGAGTTTAGTCTGAGGTGAAAAAGGTGAATCATGAGTGACAGTGAACGCGAAATAGGCATTTATGCCCCTGTTATCAAAACTGTTGAATTCTTGGATATTAGTCGTGTATCCTGAAAAATGGTAGACGGCTGGATCTACCACAGGCTGACGTTACAGAGTAACAGCACCTTCGCCTGCTGTTCAAGTTCGCCGTCAACTTGAAGGTCTGCAAGATTATGTAAGTACTAGGAAGTAATGGCATTTTTTTAAAACCCACGTGACCGTGATGGGTTGAATGAATTGAATCAAACGCCGACATGAACAAGACACGGACACGGAAAAAATATTATTCGCATCTGTTCATTTTTCACATCGCTGTCATGAGTAGTGCATGACCAATCGTAGAACTTGCACTGGCATATGTGACGTTAGCTGTCATATCGCTTTCTTGTCCCTCAGGCTGTTTGAAGGCATTAAGACTGATGAAGTTACATCAAATTTGACATCTCCGATACAGTCCCTGTCACGGTTATCACCTCAGGCTGCCACGGTGTTGAACGAAATTAGTCTCTGGCAGAGACCACTAAACTCGAGTCTTATGTGAGGGAGAAAAGGTTACAGTCCGTGTCTAGGCTGTCTTCACCATGTCTTTCGCTTCCGAGTTTGGGTCTGTCAAGCTTGACGTCTGTTCGAGTTGGCGCCCAGATTTTTAGTCATGTTTCGCAGCAATTCATTCCAGGGGGGGCGCCCTACAAGCTGTCAAAGCCCACTCAAGCTCTCTTTCGAATACAAAGGTGCTCAAAAGCCCCCGAACTGCGCTAAACACAGACACAGCAGTCGATCATCCGATGTCGCCGATCAAATGCCATGTCAGGCTCAGAGACCCCCCCAGATCAAATGGTCGAGTCAGTTATCTGAGTCAAGTTGACGCAGAATGACACATTAGACGTCCAGTTCATGAGAGTCGAATCAAGGCTCAGCCAAGGTATCACTGTACCAGTCTATTACAGATGTCAGAGGGTTAGAATCTGTCCTTTGTCCCAACTCAATTTCGTATGTTTCGAATACTAATCACCGGGGGTGGTAACAACGATCTTTTAAGGTGATAGGTACATGGTCCGGCGCTTCTAATCCGCACGTCAAACCATGCGCATAACTCCGATCCAGGAACCTACTGCAATAAAGTTGATAAACGCCCGAACGTTCACCGGCAGCAACAAGTAATGTGTACCCCAAAGTACCTCAAAGTACACCCCACCCCCAGTGGAACATCGTCTTGTGCACGACTAGTGTCCCCTTCCACACCAACTTGAAATCATGAGTACCAACATCACTATACCGGTGCCTCCTGGGACAACGAACCACGGGGACCCGTATTTACTTTGCAGACCATCGAATTGGTCTAGCATCGCGTACTTTTTCCTCGCCAACTATGTCACACATGCAGCTACAGTTCTATCCTTTCCCGGCGAACATTCCTTTGATTACATCGTCGCTGTGCTTCTAGCACTCCTGTTTCCAACATCTGGATGTTTCCGAGGGCTTAATGCTATTGTCCGTTTTGCAAATCTTGGGGAGGATGACCTCACCAAGGCCGCAAAAGCTGGCGCATTATGCATGGTCGTTCGTGCCACCAATGAGCGACCCGAACACTTACGGTACGATTACTCTTTTATTAAGGGTTCTTCAGTTGTCTGAACAATGAACAGGTATGATGCTCGTGAGCCTCGAAACATCCAACGATACCATCGGAAGTGGTGGGCATTTAATGACATCGAACCACCCAACGACAAATTAATGGACAAGAGGACCATTCATGGCGTATCTAGAGGAACCCAGTTGCCCAGCGGTTATACCTTCGTGCCTGTCCCTCGTGACGCACAGGTCATATCGCGCGAAAGGACGACTCCAGTGCACGGTAATGGTTCAACTGGCGAACACTCAACTGCTTCCAATCCTCCTGACGTCAGAATTTCGGCTTCTTCCAATGCTGCAAAAATTATAGTAGCCATCTTCCAAACAGTTTATGGCTCTCTAACGCTATATCGATCTCGCGGAGATCAGCTCAACCGGTACGGCTTCGCTGCGTTTGGCTTGACCGTCACTCCCTATGTTGTCATGTCCATCATGAACTTGATGGGATGCCTCATGACGCCTTCTTACCCGACAATGTACCTTGTGCATTCCAGCGCACTGGACGAGATTAGTGCTGGTGATGGACATCCATATTTTGATGGGACTGTTGGAACACTCGTGGCGGCACCTCAGGCACCCTCTCAACCTGGTTTCCTCATTCCTTGGAACTTACGACGTGATCGCCATCGGGTTCAGCCTGAGGAAGTTGCAGTCCCGATCTACACAGGATGGAGAATTACAGCCACCACAGCTCTGGCATTGATGATATCTCTTGGTATTCCCTTGATTATTATTGGTATTGTTTCAAAGTTTCACAAGGCAAATAGCACACAAGCACAGCAGGTGTGGACGATGACATGGCTTGGTTTTAGTGGTGCCATTCAGGGGTTGAGGGCTGTTTCGGTCATGTTCTGGACGAAGCCATCTCACTATCAAATTTTCTTCGTACAGAGGCACAACACGTTAGACAAG
This sequence comes from Tricholoma flavovirens, assembly GCA_003313805.1. NCBI lineage: Eukaryota > Fungi > Basidiomycota > Agaricomycetes > Agaricales > Tricholomataceae > Tricholoma > Tricholoma flavovirens. Next base: position 9,491 of record QLOK01015367.1, read on the forward strand.
GTAGTGGTGGTAGTGTCGATGCTCATTTATGGCATACCAGCAGTTGGAGGTGTCGTTGTTGTAGGTAAGATGCTCAAGGAGTATGGTGATTGCATCAGACTCCACTGAGCCATTGGGGCCGTCACTACCCTGATTGCAGATCAAGTTGACCAAAAAGTGGACTGTGGACTTGAACTTTTTCCTTTTATTGTTTTACTGCTCTAGACTTTATCTTTATTAGTTATGTTTCTTATTACGATAATCAAACTACTATCTGTACGTACCTTCCTTATAGTTTATACCGTTACCCGTCTTTCCTAGGCAGTTTATAATAACGGACATTCTTTGTTCATCACGTCAACTTGCCAGTGGGTCAAAACAGGCCGCGGACCCAGGGGCGTTCAATGAAAGACTAGGAAACATTGGGTCAAAGCCACTGCACTTACATGATTCATGAACGCTGTTTATTGGACATATACTAGCGATGCGCTATGTTTAGAGGATGTTGAATCTGAATTGACAATTGCGAATGACTACGGCTGGGTTCCGCCTACGTTGTTATCCGAGTCCGCTGGCGTGGGGTCACTGCTGCTACTAAATTCTGCACTTGCCAGTGACAAGGCCAGCTATACAGGGGTCCGACTTCGTGGAATGAGTAGTAATTTGAGACCCAGCCTGCTGAGCAAAACATGGGCATGAAGTGGGACATCTACAAACTAGTACCGGTTTTCTGGATTGAACTCGAGAAAAGCGGGCCCGGGCGTCTCCCCTGTACATTTCTTCCGCTGTCTTTCTCATCAGATGGCTAAAGGTAGTAAGGTACTAACCGATCCCAATATAGAATCACTGTCAAGTAGGAGTATCACAACCCCAAACCGTGACACTGGCAGATCACTGGCACAGCTCTCTTAACATCATCATGGACTCGTCCAGTACTGCGAATCGGACTGATTTGACCCGGGACCAACCACATCCAACACACACCCTGCATTTGGACAGATGTGAGGCTCGACACATGTGTCGTGCTTCTGTCCCTGAAGAGAAAATGATGACACCCAAGATGGTGTGGTAGGCGCTGGCGGCATTCGTGGGGTGGTGGACATGGCCGTTTGCACCCGATCGCCTGCGAGCGAGTGCTCGCAGTGGTGGGTGTCGGGTGCTGGGCTTGTCCCCCGTCTCGATTCCTCCGTCTCCCAGTTGTACCTGCACCCTGTATCTACCCTGCGAGCAGTCGCTAGCAGCGGTGGTGGGGGGTGCTGGTTGATGTTGGGGACCGCAGGGCCGGGGGCGGTTGCCGTATCGTTGGCGGCGTCGGCGCTCGTACTGGCTTGTCGCCTTGTTTTTCCCCGTTTTGGTGTTGGTGTTGGCACCGTCGTGTTGGTAGGTGGGTGCCCTGTCGTTCGAGGGCCTCTTTGTGGCCAAAGCGCCCGTCATTCACCTGACGAGCAGTTGCTCGTCGGCGAGGTGTGGGTGTGGACGGCGTTCGCAGTGTGCACCCGCAATGGTGCGGGTGCTTTTGGGTCGCTTGCTGTTGCCATCGTGCCCTGTGGGTATGTTGTCAGTGTGACGTGGCGGGTGTTGAAAAAAAATCGGGTGCCCCGCTTCACGGGCCTCCCGGCGCCTCCCTGGTGTCGTTTCCGTGAGTTCGTCATCATCCTGTTATCCACCCTGCGAGCAGGGGCTCGCAGCAGTGGTGCAGGGGTGGGGATAGAGGTTGGGTGCGGGGCGTGCTTTTCGTGCTGTTATTGGTCTAAATAAAAAAGAAGATAATCAGTACATAAAAACAACAAAGAAAGAAGACAAAAAAATTCATGGGGGTTCCCGTTCCTGCCTGCTCTGTTCGTAGACCATTGCATACTCAGTGAAGATATAGAATAGTATAGAAAAATGACTTACTGAGCTCGTTGTTGTTGTCGTTTGGGTTGTAGTTGGCAGCGTTCAAGTTGTCGCCGTTGCTGCTCGCTGGCATCGAAATGTCCTAGTCTCCCGTAGGCAGACCAAACAAAAGGAAGATAGTCGTTCCTTATTATGGTCTGCTTTTGATCGCGCCCTGCTAATGGAACCTCGAAAGCTTCGTCCTTTTTGGGAACGTGAGAATGATACAAAGCAGCACGTGCATCCCTTTGTTGATCCGAGTCGTAGCGTTGCTGTACTATGAACGTCGACTCGCCGTGTCGCGCAGTAGAGGTGACGCCTCAAGCTCTGTTAGCTCCTCAGACACCTGTTCGGACTCCACCTGCTGCCTGGAATGCTCCTTGTCAAGTCTTCTCTGTTGATCCTGGTATTCTCACCCGGGCCCCAGCTACCTCGTGGTCTCCGAACTTTGCAACACCGCATACGCCGCTTCAATCCTTTTCTACCTATCATACTAGCCATTCACGTCTGAAGTCTACCATATCTTGTTCTCAGAAGCGGAAGCATCTACAAGATGAGAATCTCCCTGCTTTCCAATCTCTGGCTCAGAACTTGTCTTTACCGAAGAAGCGGAAGTCTCCATCATCACTGCAACAAAAAATTGCCATCATTTTGTCTGCGATCAGGAATGACGCGAGCTGGAGCTTCTCGGAGTTTTTATTCCATGTATTCCAGGACAAAGACGAACACAGGCAGATCATCGAACGCAAGCAGAGCCATGGCAACACAGTTCAGGCTTTCCTTAGTGGCCGGTCCAAACATCCCCCAGGTGAAATCTTGGACATCTGGTGGCATCATAGAGATGGTCATCTCGGTCAAGATTTGGAACTCATGTATTCTACGAGTACATGATTTGCTGTGCAAAAAGTGACAGATAAGCTTGTTCGGGAGGCAAAGGATGCTGTACTACCTACTAGTGGTCTTCATGCAACCATGGCCGTGCGTTTTATCTCCGTATCAGGTGGAAATGGCCTTCATGCAGGCCGAGAAATTGGCAAACACTTTGAAGATGTGCACTTCCACGCATTGTAACTGTAAGCGCAAGGAGAACCACATTATGAAGCTGTGAGCGGACCCAACCAATCTGCTGATATGCTTTGTGGAAACCTGTTCCCCATGTATTCAAGAGATGTGCCTCATATACAGAGAGAATACAGGTGCATGACATTAGCATTCTGTCGTCCTTCACAAGATCACTGAATTCCTTGGAAATGAGCTGCTCGGGAGCCATGAATATCATGTGTGGCTCATAATTTGCTTCCTTCCATAGATCATCACCTTTGAGCTGAGCTGTAGCAATTGTGTCTGCATTGATGATGAGAGTCTTCAAACCAAGCTTGGTCATCCTGTCAGCCTATTATGGATGACTACAGTATGAGTTTAATTAATTTCTGGTATGTTCTGGCCAGTACACACCATCTGATGTTCGAGATACTTTGTTGGCACTACAACAAGCATGCACGGCTTCTCAGGAAAAATTTCCACAGTATCGGATGGACAGAGATGTGGATTTTTCAGTATTTCTAGCAAAACTAGCATGTACATTGAGAGAAATTCAGTCTTTCCCATGCCTGTACACAAGATCACAAGTGTATCAACACTGTCTAGCAATTTGCAAATTCCTTCAATCCTGACATCATGTGGATGAAAAGGCAGATGTTGATGGAGTATGTTTCAACATAGATTGTTGCCTTCAGAACTGAATAGAAAAGGTTGCTTTGTAGTGTTCTCGGCACTCATTTGCTTCACTGGGAGAGACGTGTTGACATGTTGTTTTTCTTAATTAGTTGTTTATCCAGCAATCACTGATGCATGTGATGACTGAGATTGCTGAAGGCTGAGGTCCCATTAGACAGGCACCATCAGATACAGACTAGAAATGTCCCAGGTTCCTTTTGTGGAGAGTCAGACTCCGAGTTTGCTATGTGTGTGTCAAGTACCGCATATCCTTGAATCCTTGATTTGACCTGGTAGGTCTTTCTTTGACTCTGTTTCCATGGTAAGATGTTGATATTCTTGTGATGCTACCAGTATGAAAGTTGAGCCATAACTCGAATTTGCAATAGACAGCCCTAGTTCTCACAATGGTAAATAGTGACTAGTCTGATCCTGAGTAGGGCTCAAACAGGACCTATGCATGGCACAAAAACCTGTTGAATGGTCTTTTCATCACTATCACATAGTACAGAACAAGCAGATCAATTGAGTCGCTGCTTAGAGCTATCAGAGTTGTGGTCTTTGTCTGCATAGTATGTACATGCCACTCTCATTCAGAGTTACTGTCATACTCATAATCATCAGATTCAACACCAGATATATATGCCACATCCTCATCTGGGATAATCCTTAGTATGTCATGGTCTCCATGTTCATACTCACTGTAACTGATTAATGAGAGCACAGGCTGTTGGTCCTGTCCCACTTTACATCACTGACTACCTCCCAGAGCTTCTCCACATCATTGTAAGTTATATATCAGCACTCAGCAAGGGAAAGTTTATGCAATGCTGCATGGTGTGCCTTCCTGTCCTCCAAGCATGTTTTCAACTGCTGGAAGCATGTTTTACCAAGGTGCCTTTTGCTGAAGTCCCATCCTTTGATTACCAGCTCATGATGAGACGAGAGGGGAGGCCCATGAGATTGTTCTTCTGGTGTCACTACCTGTGGCAGTAGACAGGCAGAGAAGGCATGCAGACAAGCCATTCCAGAACTGTCGCCAACAACTTCAAGATGTTTCAGCTGTGTGCCTGTCAAGCTGTCAAAAACAGGTTGCCAAATAACTGCTGAACAACAGTATTTTTGTATGACCTCCAATGATTCCAAGGATTGCATGGATATTGATGCCAAGAGTGGTGGCAATAACTTTTCCAACTCTTTCCTGCTGCTAGTGCCTGTCAATGCTGTTTCCAATTCAAGAATGACGTCCATTTGAGGGACACTCAATTGGTCTTGAGCACCCACAGTGTCAAAAGTTATCAACCGAAAGTTGTCACCTGCAGTGTGTGGTGTAAGACAGCTGAAAGGATGAGCCTTGTTGAATATTCCCCCAAGGCAATGTATAGCCAGAAGACAATTCATGGGATCTTTGGAATGAAGCCATAGTAAGGTGCAGAAAAGTATTAGTGTGATGGAGGTGGTCACGGGGTACAGCAGTATGTTTAGTATATGAGTGCAGGTCTGGAAATCACCCTCCAGACAAATACTTTTAAGGCAAGTGAGAGGGACAGCAGATTCAGGAGCATTACTCCTGTCCTCTGACCAAAACGAGGGAAGGACATGTTGGAAGTTGAGATCCTCCAAGCAGGGCATACATCTTAAAGCAGATATAACTTGACCCAGTGAGGGAATCATGAGTCCAATTTTCTCCATGCTGATGGCCGTGGTGGAGCCTTCATAGGACACATTCAAGGACATGAGTGTGTGCAGCACTGGAGATTCCCAAGGCAGACTGCAATGCTTAAGTTCAAGTCTGCATAAATGAGGAGCATCCCCAGAGAACAGATTAGGGGGTAGCATAGGATGGTTAGGATGGACACTGTTCCAGGTGAAGTGAAAGATTGAAGTATGAGGCATTCAAGCAGAGGGGCAGGATTCATGAAATTGGTGACAATCTCATTCCAATCAATTCTAGTAAAACCAGGTGCTTCAAGGTGTAGGGTTTGGATGTGGGAAATGCTTGACAAGGCTGTTAAGACCAAGCTCTGATAGGAAGGGAGAATGTGGGTTATTATGGTCAATGGTGCTGCCTTGAAATGCATCAACATTTCTTGGGTCCACCAGCTATCTGACCCAAATGTAATATGACTCCAAAGATCAGGAAACTCCAGTGCAGTGTTACACCATTGTGTACAGACATGTGTCACTGTAATCCACTCCATTCTGAAGCATGAATGAATACTTGAATTAAGTGTGCTGTCATCTTTAACGTAGGAGAAGATTGCAGCCAGGATCTCTGAAGGAAGTCATGCAGTGATGCTGAGCATATTATGGCATTTTTTCCATGCTATGATATTGGGTTCTAGTGCCTGTATCTCTTCATCAATCAGCTTGTGTCAGGGCAACACCAAATCCTCACTAGGATCTTCATGCAGGCTCTACAAGAAGACATGACAAATATAGAAAGGGGGATCAAAGTTTGATGTGATGTGATAACAATAGAATGGTTGGTTGACGAAGGTGTTTCCACGCACA